>JAVSBS010007456.1:0-11588 GCA_033124195.1 Coracias cyanogaster
AGTGGAAGGAACGTGGGGGCCGTGGTGGGGGGCCAGGCACCCATGTGCCCTGCACCTCACCTGGGTGATGGTGGGTGCTGGAGAGCCGCTGCTCGCGCCATGGCAGCCCTCACACCTGACAGCTGATGCAACTGTTCACTCCTTCGTTGGGCAGAGTGAAGCCACAAACCTTATTACTCCAAGCCAGTCAATTAATTAAAGTTCAGTGCTTAATCAAGTTCCAGTGGTCATACACAGGGCACAGGGATTTCTCTCTCCCAAGCACCACACTCGGAGGTTAAATGAGAAGCAGAAGGCAAGGGCAGCAGGGCTGAGCCAGCCGCACGCTGCGCCGGGCACCCGGCTGCCCAGGTCCTGCTCGTATTCACCACCCCCTTGTCCCCAGAGAGCCAAGGCGTGAGCTGGTCCAGCCCAGCAGCACCGAGGCATCCGGCAGGCTCAGTGGTGAGCTCCACGTCAGTGGCTTTGTCTGGCCGAGTCCAGCTGTCTGCGATGCTGGGAAGGGGAGGGAGGCACTGCCAGGACCACGGGGGTGCAGGGGGTGGGAGGCATCAGCGCCAGCCCCCAGAGCCCTGCACCACCCAGCTCCTCACTGCAGTGGGGCACACAGGAGGGTGCACTTGGAAACCCATTTTCCTCCCACCATGGCTCAGCAAAGGGTTGCAATAAAACTTGCTCCTGGTGCAGAAGAAATGGCTGCGGGACAGGGAGCTGGGCTCTGTGGGGCACAAAACTAGAGAGGACGGGGATGGAGGGCACAGGCTGCCCACGGTAAGGAAAGGAGGGATTACAGCAGGCCTCTAACAGAAAAATGCCTTTCAAATAGGCCTGACCGTGTGTTTTAGTAACTCTCCAGACCATCCATAACTGGGAAGGAGATGCTGTCCAGTGCACATGGGCAGCAGATTCAATTAGGCTTCTCTCTCCCCAGAATGTGGCACGAGAAGCAATCTCTCTTTTTTGAAGAATGTAATAGCAGAGTGCAATGGAGATGCGTCAAAGAGACTTGGAGAACAGGATCCCTACCTTAAATCTTGAAAAGCAGTCAAGAAAATATGTTGTTTACCTGAATTTGTTTTTCATAAGGTCCCCCAGTGGATTAATAAACTAACCTTTCGTCTGTGAACACCTGGTCCTGCGCACCATCAATAATGCGAGCATCACCCACTGCATTCATACACACTTAGTGCGGAGAGGCAAATGGCAGAAACCTAAACGGAAGTTACCAGAAAGGCTGTCCTCATGACAAAGAGGTGACCCAGGGCTCTGCCCATCCGCGGGTTTGCCCGGCTCCAGACCATGTGAGCTGGATTCACCCTCTCGGCCTGAGCTAACGGCCATGCCGCGCTGCCCGGCCGCTGCCACAAATACGACTTACAGAGGACTGACAGGACTTCAGCTGCAAAATATACCCACAATGAATAATTGAGGCTGGATAACATGTTTCTTTAGAAGGTCTTCCATTCTTTTTTGCAGCTTGCAGTGGGATGGGGAAACACCCCATGCTCTGGGGCTGGCCACGAGAAAGGACAGTGGAAATACAGCCTGAAGTTCAGAAGTCATCCAATGGTGGAAACACCCCGAGCAGAACTGTTGTCATGTTTGTGGAGAGCTTGTGGTGGAGAGAAAAGCCCATTTCTGTGCCATTCAGAGAGGATGCCTCAACAGCAGGCAGTCGTGCAGAGCCCAAGGGGGGTGCCCAGGATGGCAGGGTGCCTAGAGTGGGCTCCTGCTTGTGCCCCCTTTTCAGGTGATGTGTTCTCCTGTTTCTGGGGTGCCAATGCTGGGTGGTGGGGCTGGGTGGACCCTGCATGTTCCAGTGAGGCTCCAGCTGCTGCCTCTTGCCAAACATCCCAGTCATGGCCCTGACTGGGAGGTTGGGGCTTCCTGACTCGGTGGAGCTGGAGCAGAGCTGGCCCCACCGTTGCTGTGGGCGAGGGGGTCCTGGCCACCCCCTGGTATTCCTCCATCTTTGTGGCAAGGTGGGGGGATGTCAGAAGAGCAAGGTGCCCCAAGAGCAGCACACCAACAGTCTCACGCAGCCACTAAGTGAGTCTGTAGGCTCGAGCCTGGCATCCCTTAATTGATTGATAGGCTAGGACTGTCAGCGCTTAAAGAGATAATTCAATTTATAAAATCCTATTAAGTAGTGAAAGATTTTTTGATTGTTGAATTGTTTGCTATGTTATGCAAGTCATTTTTGTCCCTCTCACTTGGAAATCCACTTCCCATTTGCAAGACGGCTGGTGGTGGAGTCGTTCCTCATCACCAGTTAGTGCTCAGAGCGTGGGCGAGCATGGACCTGGCAAAGGCGATGCCCCAAGCCCGTGGTGGCCAGTGCTCCGTGGTGTCCAGTGTCCCACAGCATCCCAGTGCGCGGGACCATCCCTGCAGCTTTCCCGTGGCTCTCGGCCTGGGCACAGGCAGGAGCTCCAGCACCCCAAACCACCCCTCTCCTGCGGGTGCAGCACCGTGACCCCCCTGGCTGCTGGCAGGGCAGGCCCTGCACGGGCACCGCCCGGCCCCACCACCGCGGGTGACCCCGGCACGCCGAGCCCGGGCGCAGGCTGGAGGCCCTGGGTTTCCGTGCGGCAGCTGAACTTTTCTATTTCCAGTGTCTGCTCTTTGTTTCCACCCGCCACCCCCACACTGATGCAAACTCCCCTCTTTGGTTTGTTTCCATAGAAATCCTCAGCTGTAAATCCTTAAGTAACTTTTTTTTTTTTTTTTTTTATTTATAGTGTGCTATTAATGTCCTTTCAAGCCGAGGACTCCAGGAAATGAAATAATAGAAAAGGCACCACTTTGAAATGCATCCAGGCATTTATTGTTAGTAAGTGAAAAAGTAACATGAGCATTTAAAGAAAATATTGGCAGATAAATTGGGTTTTAAAGAAAATATAATTGGATATAATTTCTTCTTCATTCAGTTAGATATTTATTGTTTTATTGACTTATTTTCTTTTATTTATAATAAGAAGCTTAAGCTGAAATTTAATTTTGTTGATATAAATATACGTTTTCATAGGAAATCTGGCATTTAAAAATGTTATGTAAGACATTACTGGCTTTGATAAAAGCATGCAGTTTTTGCAAGGGCTTGTCTTAAATATTTCCGATCTCAGTAAATATGAAGTAGTCTATATAATCATCATTATCATAACAATTAGCATTATTCTAATTGATGGGCAGGGCTAATGGCAATGCACCCACGTGGAAAATCAGTGCTTGCTGCATATTTGAGTTCTTCCACAGTTTTTGCTGACATCTACAGAATTTGAGCTACTTCTCAGGAAAAACGCTACCCTGAGCTGCCAAGCCTCTGTCCCCTCTGGGGCGAAGACGAAGCCTTGTCCCCGCGGTGGGCTGGGGACAGAGGTCTCATTTTCTCAGCGGACAGACAGACTGAATCGGCAGCACTATCGGAGGCAGACGCTTTCCATTAATCTTCACGGGGAGGGTCAGCCGTCAGGAGATGTCACCAGGAGGCTGCCGTGCCACCGCTGCCGGGGTCTTGGTGGCAGGGAGCATGCGGTGGTCCCATGGAGCCGCGCTGGGCTCCTGGCAGTGCCCGGAGAGCTGCCTGCCCACGGCTGCCGGCTGGGTCGCAGCTGTTGGAGGTCCCTGTTTTGCGCTGCCAGGCAGGTGATGGCACATCCCCAGAGCTTTCAGCCATTGCCACAACTTTCCTGCAGGTCTGTGATTCCGACCTGCCGGAGCCTCCCGGCAGCCTGAGCCACAGGGGCTGTGTGCTGGCTGTGCCAGGCTGGCTGGACACGACCCGTGTTCCCTCTGCGGGTGCCAGTCAGCGGTGCCCTTGCTGGGGTGGCAGTGCACAAGCACCAGCATGCTGCTCTGCCTGGCAAGGAGCCGTTTCCATGGCAATGGGTTCCCAAACTCTCCTCCTGTGATGAACTTGGGGCATGGGGCTCTCCTGCTCCGCTCCCCAGGAGCTGCAGACAGGGATGCTGGTGCTCCCCAGAGCTGCTGCCCTGCCACCACTGCTTGGGTGCTCCAGCGCTGGGCCGCCCCGCGATCAGGAGGATTCACTTGTTCAGGGTGTTGTGAGCTCTCCTGTCCCCATGGGACGCAGCAGCAACGGTGACACCCCAGTAAGCAACGGGCTGCGTTTTTCTGGGTGGTGCCAAAGGTGGCAGGGAGAGCTCAAGCCCCTTCCCCTGCCCTCCCAAGCCCCTGCAATGAGATGACCAGTCCCTGTGTCAGCATCAGGGACCTTTCACCATGTGAGCGCTCGGTCATTAGGAGCGAGAACAGCCCAACTCGTAACAGGGATGCCGCCAAACCACCTCCAGATGGTAATGGCTTTTGGATTCAAACCAGCGCTCCAGAGGTGAAAGGCTGCGTGCTCCATTACCAGCCCCCTGAGTCACCCAGTCCCCCTGAAATACGTCATGCACACTTCAAACTGTTCCGTTTTTATAGGCAGCTTTAACTGCTGCACGTAACAGCTTATATCAACAACATGGGAGAAAAATGCCCTATGAAGAACAGGCCTGAAACGGTAAATATTTAACAGGTCCTTTCTGTACTTTCCTTATATGTATTAAAATAATTAGTTTAACAAAGAGGACTTTGTTCCCCTGTGTTTGAGCCACGACGGTGTCTGGCGCAACAGTGCAGCTGTAACTCAGTCTTGGGGCTTTGCTGGCATTTACACATGCTGCTTTGAGCCGCTCTCCCAGTTTATAGTGTCAGCAGAACATCTTGATTGAATTACAGCCTTGTATTCGGTTAGGAGCCATGTATTATTCTAGATGCAGTTGAGTCGTAGGTATCTGTCTTTGCTTATTTGGGGAGATAGACCCTCAGGAAAATCAGGAGACCAGATGTGGGATGCTCCCGACCCTGGTGCCGCCTGGCAGAGAGCCCCAAAGTGTCTTGTCCACAGCAGCTCCGGGCAGGCAGGAGGGCGGCAGCTCACCCGCGCTGCAGGACGGCACACACTCCGGGCACATGGGTCTGGTGCCAAGCACATGGTGGCACTGCCTCGTGTCCTCAGTGGCACTGCCTGGTATCCTTGGTGGTGCTGCCTGGTGTCCTTTCCTCCCACCACGAGTCCCAGCCTCACAAATCTGCCCACTCAGGGCAGGCTTTGAAAACAAATGTCCAACAACAAGTTTGTCACCAGCCTGTTGCATGTATTTGTTTGCCTGCAGCCGGCCCGAAGTTCAGGGGCTTCAAAATCCTGTGCTGGAGCCACGGCTGCGTGGGCAAAGGGGGTTTGGTGGATGAGCTGGTGTTGGGGCCGGGCTGTGCGCCTACACAGCAGCACCCACCCACAGCAGACCCCCGTGGGACCCATGGCAGGCATGGGAATTGGTCCTGGAGAGGCAGCAGCACCTTTAGCATCCCTGGGGAACCCTCTGGTCCCAGGCCCTTATTCTGTTCTGAGAGGCAAGAGGAAATCCTGTTCTGCTGGCCGTCGGCATGGAAAGAGCCACATAGTTCAGCTCATCTCTTAACTCAATTAAAACAAAAACTAGGCTCTGGAAAACAGGATGGGAGGGATGAGGTGTCGGAAGGGGCCTGGCGTGTGCCAGCAGGAGGGAGGGCAGCCCCAGCCCCTGGGGACAGCAGGGACCGTGCTGTGCCCAATGCACAGGAGGGTGGTGGAGGGGACAGAGCTCTGATGGGCATCACGTGCAGCACCGAGGCTGTGGGGAGCAGCCAGTGGCCTCTGCGTAGGATGAGAGGGGCCAGTGGTGCTCACGAGCTGCCCGGGGTGCTCAGCTGCAGGTCCTGTATGTGCCTCGCTGCTCTTGAATATGGCATTTTTTGGAAGCACTGTGTCTCCTCCCCAGAGAAGGGCAGCGATGGGGCTGTGGGCTTCGCTAGCCATGCAGGAGGGAAGAACATGTGCCAGGGAGAAGTGCAGGTCCCATGCAAGGGGACTCCCAAGGGCCATTGGGCGCTTCCTGCCTTTGTCCACACCCACACATGTGCCCGGGGCACGGCAGCTTCGGCCCTCACCAGCCATTGTCATAGGAATGCCCTTCCCCTAATTTGTCTTATTAATCAGAGACAGCACGTTGATCTGTCATGGTGAGGGCTGGAATAATGGCAGACTCAAAATAGCAGGGATTTAAAGGTTTCAGATGACAATCTCTTGCCTCGGAAATACTCGTGCTGTGTAGCGGCAGGACTGGGTGCTCAGCAAAGCGCTTCCCGGGAGCGCCGAGCAGGAAGGAGAAGGAGCGTCAAGTGAGGCAAGCCCCCATTTCCAGCTGGGTGGGGGGCTTGAAAGCCCCACGTTCCACAGGGACCTAGGTGGGATACCCAGGTGGGTGGCTTGTCGGCCCTGAGCCCTGGAGGAGAGCTGCCAATGGAGGCTCTCGGGCAGAGCCCGCCTGGGCAGCGGCTCCTTTCATTTCCACATCTGCCAGCGCCAGCGCGGGCGCCTCTGCCCTCGCCACAGGAACCCGCATTAGCTCTGCCTCCATAATGGGTTTCCTCTCTCATCTGCAGTGCCAACATTTCCAGTAGGATCTATATCTTTCCATAGGCAGTTTGTTTCATCACAGTAACATAATAATGTGCTGAGAAGAGCTCATAGTTGTGAATTAATGTTTAAAAGCTCTCACTTTTGGGTTGTTGAAATGAATGTTAATTTGACAAATGGCAGTCATTGGGATTGAGACGGCATTAACATGGAAATAAGAGTTAACCTCCAGCAGGGCAGATACAAGGTGAGATGAGCAGACGCTGCAGAAGCTGTAGTTTTTCACCCGATGCTCATACTGTAAATACTGCCAGTGTCCTATCTATTTATAGAACTGTAATTTAAAGGCTAGTTCAGGAAAATCTGAATGACATCTCCTTAAGAGAAGCAATTGTAGGGTATCTTGGAATATGTCAGGCAGCTCTCTTGCTTTCTCTCTCAAAAATACTCATATGTCCACTAAATCAATTTGCCTTTCTCTTGTAACTGCATTTGCGGGGCCATTCTTTTCCATTTTCTGTCACTGTCATACGCTAATTCATGTCACTCTGCGGCGCAGGAGGGTCCAGCCGCCAGCTCCGCTGCACGGCACAGGCACAGCTCATCTCCCTGCTCCCGGATGCACAACCAGCTGCTGGGCTGGCGGGGGTCCGGGAGGTCTCGGGCTTCACAACAGGGCTGAGGGTCCCACAGAGGCTGACCTCAGGAGCGTCTCCTCCCACGGACACCGTTCTGCTCCTGTGGGTCTGGGAAACGAATCTCTGCAGAAGCTGAGGCCGCACAGCAATGCACCTTCAGGTGTATCTTCGGTGGGGTTTTCCCAGAGGACTTCCCCAAGTTCGATTTTCTATTATCCTGTTTTCATGTTTTTTCCTCCAGTTCTCTCTTAGGAGTAAGGAGGAGACTTTTTAAACAGGAAAAAAATACAAGGCCAAGCCCCAGATCTAGATTCACAAAATTTGGAAGAAAAAGAATCTTGAATGATGCTATTTTTCTGAGGAAAATATTCATTTTGGAATAGGCCATTTTCATTGAAAGCATAATGCAAAGGCGAATGTCTGGCTACTCTACAAATGAGTTGTTTCACTCGAGCGGCACACAGTGCCGTGCCTGGCTCGCAGCCCGTGCCTGAGTCTGTCTCGGATCCCGGCACAGGAGGCACCGGAGCTGCTGAGCACTGGGCACTGGTGTGTGCTGCAGGAGCTGCTGCCTCGCTCCCCTTGCCAGCGCTGCTGAGGGGCTTTCCAATGATCCTTAGCTTTGCGTGTGTCATACAACAAAAAAACAGCAGTGAAAACCACCACCAAAAGTTTTCCTTTTCGGTTTTGACACTGAGCTCTTCTCTCCTCTGTTTTTCCTTCTCTTTGGCCAGGAGATCTCATTCTCCATTGCAGACGTCACAACCTGTTCCCATGGCCAGGGCTCAGACACTGTGCAGATGGTCCTGCGCATCCTTTGCCGTGTCCTGCGGTCGCCCCGAGCTGCGCTGGGGGACGAGGGGTCCCCATCCCGGGGCTGCTGTGCTGGGTCCAGCTCCAGAGCATGTGGGGACACATGAAGCAGCTTGATGCTGGCCAAGATCGGGCCCCTTTCCGTGCAGGGGTCTGGGATTGTCCACCTCTCCCTGGCTCTCCAGACTGGCACTGGCAGAACAGAGCAACTTCTTGTTGTGAGCAGCAATAACAAGACCAGGAGCTGCATCACGTAACACTTCCCTCTGCAGAGAAGCTCCTGCATGAGGACAGGGGACACACGGGGGAAGGAGGCACCCGCTGACCTGGGCAGGCTTTGCTGCACACAAAGTGATGTGAGCCCTTGGTGTCTTCAGAGCAGAGGCTGCTGCCGCCAGCCCTGTGTGTGGCTCCATCCCCAGAAACTGCCCATCCCTCGCGCCGGCGCTTGGTGCTTGTGCACATCCACATCCTTGCTCTTCAGCCTGCATTCGTGTGTGTCTAGTGTTTCAAACCAAGACACTGCCAAAGTCCTAAATCCAGCGAATAATTAGAGCAGAAAATCCAGGGGAAAAAATTCTGACCTCAGGGTCCTGGCTTTTGAGTGTAGTTACCCCCACGCAGAGAACTTCTAACAGGACACATTCCGAAGTCACTCTCCAGTAAAAGTCAACCTGACCCATTCAAACTGGGCTCCAACAGGCACCGATGTGCTGACCATCTTCCAGGAGATAACGTTGAATTTAGCCCTAAACAAACAAGAAGAAAGGTCCACATCCATTCTCTCCATCTCTGGTTTTTCAAGCTGTTGTTTTTTAAAAGTGAGGAGCAGAAGTGTCTGTAAACCGGACAAAGTCATCTCAAAACCAGCAGCTTTTTTTTTGCATATTGTTTAATGTTTTGAAATGTTCCTTGTCTCTCCAGACATAAATATTCTGACTTGCAGCTGGGAAACTTCCTCCCAAGTCGTTTTGTTTGTCAGGTTCAAGTACAAATTTTCGGTTAAAAACCTTCTTTCCTTGACTCTTAATAGTTGCTGGCCAACAAATGAAAAAGAGGAAAAGGGAGTGAATTACATGACCTGTCTCTTTTTGTTTATTAAGAACTTCTTTCCAGCGTCTGATTCTTACGGAAATATGGTTTCAATTTTCTCTTTGAATTGTGGATCAAGAAATGTTGCCAATACATATTTTTCTCTGTCAAAATTTCATTTAATCTGGAGTCTGTAGATGTCTTGAGAGCCATGTCTCCTCACTGGGTTATTACCTTGCACGCCTGTTGTCATGTTAGTTTTCAATCGGAATCACGGATGTTCTGGAAAGAGGTGCCAGGGCTGGCTCGTTAGCAGAGCAGCCGAGGGGTTGGGGATGCCCTGGGCTGTGCCTCACCCCAGCACCTTCCCCCTGGCCCCAAGGTCTGGGGTGCAGGGCTTGTTGCTGCTTTGGGTTCCCATGGATCCTTTCCACTATGGGTCCTGGTTTCCTGGACCCGGCAGAGGAGCACTGGCACTGGCACCAGCACTGGCAGCACCGAAGCCAGCTACAGAGTGTGGGTGAGCTCCTGGAGGCAAGGACCGGCTGGGAGAGCATCGCTGCTGGTCTCCTGCCAGCCATGGCTCTGGAGGCCCTTCTGCAGGTATCTGAGTGTGGCTCCTGGAGGAGATGCTGGGCTGCAGGACCCACGCTCACAGCTGCTGCTCCTCAGGCATGGATTTGGCTTCGTGTGATGGGTAAAGGTGGCTGGCTCTGACGGGGCTGTTTGCCCACATGTCCATCATGAGTCCCAATGTGAGCTCGATGGTCTATCACTGTTTCCTGGTCATGCAGGATGCACACAGATTCCTCTGTAAAGGTGTGAATGGCCTCACAGAGACAGCTGTCTAGCTGAGTAATTTTGAGTTTATCCAGACTTGGGCTTTTTTTAAGAAGCTTGATGAAAAAGCCTGATTTTAAGAGGTGACCGTCATTCCTTCGCTTGCTGGGATCACACCTCCCTGCTGTGTCCTTCAGACAGAATCAGATCCACAAAACAATGTCACCCACCCCGCCGAGGGTGAGCACCATGCAGCAGCCCCCTCCCCTGCGAGGGGGGTCCTCACAGCCTGGCCATGGCTGCAACACCCAGCACAGAACCAAACACACACCCAGCAACAGTGGCTGCAGCACTGACAATTTATTCCCTCTGTTATTATGACTTCTCCTGCAGGATTACAGCTTCTCAAGACCCTGCTCTGGCCAAGCACGTCTCATCTTGCGCTGTGGAACAGCACACTCCCTTGTAGTTCGTTGTGGCTATTTCAGACTTTCAAAGGATTAACCTTTCCCATCTAAATGAGACAAAAAGGGAAGAAATGACTCACAGCCTCTCTCCATCCCCTGAAAAGAGCTTGTTCTGATGGAACTGGAATGCTGGAAATAATCCAGAGGAATTCAGAAAATGAACCTGTCAGAAGAATATTTTAATAAACCCCCTTTTTCAGACTCAGTATCAACAACTCACACTGTTCCCTTGTCATCTGAGGGAAACCCAAGGAGCCATCAGAGAACAAAGGCAGTGGAGGAGCTGGACCGTGCAGGCTGCGGAGCCTCTGTCTCTTCCCCTTAAGCACTCGGAGGTTACAACATGGTGCATCGTGCTGCTAAACTGCATGTGGGGCTTTGACTATAGACTTTCACGAGGGACTTTGCAGAGGCCACCATAAGCCCATGTGAGGTGCCCTGTGCCTAGTGTGACACACTGTCGAGTGTCTTGGTACTCGCATGGAGCCGTGTCTCATCTGGAAGATCAGCTGTGCAAGCAGCAAGGTGTCTTTATCAGTTTGGAAATTCATTTCCTGGTGTTGAGGCTGCGAGGACATGAGCAGATAAGCTGGGAGGCTTCTCCTGGCAGATTCAGCAGCAGAGCAGGGATGGATAGAAATGTCAGTCACTGTCAGAGGGGAAGACACCGTCCCTCCATCCCTCTCTCCTCAGGCGCTGTCTTGGGGCAGCAGGAGCTGCACAGCTGGAGCTGGTGTTAGCAGCGATGGCCAGGATGGGGCCATGGCTGGGATCTTGGTGGGAGAGCAACCACCCCAGCCCTGGGAAAAGGAGCAGGCATCCATCCCTGCCTGCCACAGCGCTGGGAAAGGCCATGCTGGGGCTGGCCTCTGTGGGGCTCATCAGGTCGGCAGAAAGCCAGGGCTGTGGGGACTCCCGGGGTGCCCAGACATGTGCTGGAGTCTGCCCAGCTCCCAGCATTTCCGTACCTGTACCTGGACAGCTCTGCTCCATAAATTAAAGGGGAGCATCTTGAAGGAGGCTTTAATCAAAAGTTAGGAGTTGCAGCCAGCATGTCACAGTTCCTCATTAGATTGCCATTATAATGCTCTGTAATTGGAAAGACGTTAATATTGACAGTGTTGTGAAGAATGTCCTGCTTCTCCTTGCATGCATGGATTTGATAGAGTTGAATAATGGAGCAGATATGATGGATTAGAAAAATTCCCCAGTTAAGGTCCCTAATTATAGAGTTTTACCTGCCCAATTAAGGTGGAGTACTTGAGAAAAAAACTAGACACTGACTCTCTCCAGGCACCCAAGTGCTCTGTGAAGTACCAGCAGCCCTGACCTAGAAGATGACTGGAATATTATCCTACTGGAAAAGTTGCCTTCCTGATGTCCCTGCAGTATGAAAAT
>JAVSBS010007458.1:8889-23343 GCA_033124195.1 Coracias cyanogaster
ATGGTTTTTAAAAATGCATCTGATTTCTGTAACAAGTCTCCATGGTTGTCTTCACATCACATGCTGAATTCACATCAGTCCTTACAACAATTAATAGGGAACTTGTTTGTCATCAAAAGTTGTTGTTTCCACTAAAGGTGGGATTCTTTGCTGTAGTTATCCTGGGCCACAAACAGCTGGAGTGGCTGCACAAGTGTAAAAGCCAGAAAAACAAGCCTTGGGTCACGTTAGCATGCATGTCACTGCCTGAAAGGAGCCCTTCTCTGCCAGCAGCTGCAGGAGCAACAATGCGTTACCATATGGAATAATTAAGCCAAGTAAGTAACTATTGCATTTGTTAGTGAAATAGAATAAATTTATTTTCTCCAACAAAGTGTAACTCAAAAACATTCAACATGCATCACTTAGATAAATGATCTGATTCATCTGAGTATGTTTTTGAAATTGCTATTAATCATGGATCTTCATCTTATGTACTTTTATATGGATATTTATTATTCCAAAATGAGCACCTAGGCATGATGAAGTAGCTAGCACTTCACAACCCCCAAAACCACAACCCCTGCAAATCTTCATTCAAGGGGATAAAGGCAGGGAATGTTTATGAAGCAAAATGTGACACCCTTAACCTCCAAGCTATTGCTTGCTTCAGTACAAAAATAATTGTTAATTCTGTGGTTTTCACTAAGTAGCTGCCTTGCTACACAATTTCTATTTCAGACAGAGGTTTACCTCAATCAGTAGCGGGATGATTGAAAAATATAGGGTGTTGAGGTTTAGGTTCGGAATCAAATCAATCAGGAATCAGGATCAAACGCAGGGATGAGAAGAAAGAAGGCCAAAAGGAAGGGAAGGGTCCAGAAAGCAAGAACGCCCCAAGAGAAGCGAAGGAGGCCAGAGAAAGGTCGAGACTCTTGTGATCCCTCATCTTTGTACTGAATATGACATATATGGGATTGAATACCTCACTGGTCAGTTTAGGGTCACCTGTCCTGGCTGCTCCTCCCTGCAGGTGCGGCCTTTCACTTTCTGCACCTGTCCCGCTGTGGTACACAAGAGTTAGCAGTGACTTTGGTCTGTACACCAATCCTTGGTAGTAACTCTAAACATCAAGTGTTATCACTGCTAGAAGCGGACACCATCTGCAAAAACATGCTGTTGGGTTCAGAAAGTGCAGTTAGTTAGCAGAAACTCAGATGAAAAGCAAAATCACTGAACAGAGTTGGCTTGGTTCTAAGCCAAACCAGGACATTCCACTTCTTATTTCATACCATATATGTCATACCCATTGCTAGGTTATATTTTCTTTCTATAGAAAAGTGCATTAAGTTCGTTTAGTTCTTGACTGCAGATTTCTATCTATTGTAGCAGTCTCTCAGGGCAGTAAAGATGTTACGGAATTCATTGTGGCTCATGACCACAGGTTGCAGATTCATCTCAGGAAGTCACTGAACACCACTCAATGAAGCTAGCTCTGGTCATCACCACTATGTTATCCTGAAAGACACTTATTGAGCACTGTTAATATTATGCAATTACTGTACAGCTTTTAATTAAGTATTCTCATCCAGAGTTAAATTTCCTTGGGGTACACACTGTATTTCTCCATCTTCCATCATCACCCAATAAGTGCCTCCAGGTCCTTGAATGAAAACCACTCCACAAATGGGTTCACCTTTGCCCAAAGCAGGAAATACCCACACAGTTTTCCTCAACAGATTCCTTTCATACACCACAGGGACTTTATCCCTTCTGCTGTATGTAAAGGGTCTGATTGAACAGGATTGGCTCAACTGATGGATCCTCTGGTGTTAACTAACCAGGTGGCTTGTGCTAAATGCCTGTCTCAATTTTTAAAGGTTCTACTCCCCATTGCTAGTTTTTAACAGTCCATTGTATTGTTCAATTTTTCCAGGGGCGGTGCATGGTAAGGAATGTGATACACCCACTCCATATCATGTTCTTTAGCCCAGTTATCTGTCAGACTGTTTTTGAAATGAGTCCCATTGTCTGACTCAGTTCTTTCTGGAGTACCATGTCACCACAGGACTTGATTTTCAAGGCGCAGGATTGTGTTCTGAGCAGTGGCATGGGGCACTGGATATGTTTCCAGCCATCCAGTGGTTGCTTCCACCATTGTAAGCATGTAGTGCTTACCCTGGTGGGTTTGAGGGAGTGTGATATAATCAGTCTGCCAGGCCTTCCTATACTACACTTTGACCACCATCCCCAATACCACAAATGTTTTAACCATTTAGCTTGATTGTGCCACGTTTCACAGTCATGGATAATCTGTGCAGTATCATTGATAGTTAAATCCACCCCTCAGTCTCGAGTTCATCTGTGTGTTGCATCTCTTCCCTGATGTCCTGAGGTGTCATGGGCCCATGGAGCTAAAAATAATTCACCTTCATGTTCCCAGTCTAAGTCTGTCTGGAACACTGTAGCGGCATGACCCACTTTCTGGTTGTTTCGATGGTCCTCAGTGGCTTGACTTTTAGGTATGTGAGAATCTACATGATGTACTTTTACAGCCAGTTTCCCCAGCCAAGTAGCAGTATCTTGCCACAGTGCAGCAGCCCAAATAGGTTTACCTCTGCATTGCCAGTTATTCTGCTTCCCCTGCTTTAGCCACCCCCATAAGCCATTTGCTGCCATCCATGAGTTAGTGTAGAGATAGAGCACTGGCCACTTTTCCTCTCTCAGCAATGTCCAAAGCCATCTGGGTGACATTAACCTCTGCAAACTAATGATTCGCCTTCTTCTTCAACTGCTTCTGTGACTCAGCGTGTGGGACTCTACATGGCAGCTTTCCATTTCCAATGATTTCCTACAAGACAGCAAGATCCATCAGTAAACAGAGTGCGTATCTGTATTATCTGATAATTGGTTGTATGGTGGCGCTTCTTCAGCACATGTCACTACCTCTTTTGGTGGCATTCCAAAGTCTTTACTTTCTGGCCAGTCACTTGTAGGATTCCTGGATGATTAGGATGGCCTATTTGAGCTCTCTGTGTGGTTAATGTAAGCCACGTACTCCAGGTAGCATCGGTGGCATGATGAGTGGAAGGGGTCTTACCCTTGAACATCCAGCCAATCATGGTGCCAGGACGAGCTGTTGAGGCAGCTACAGTGCTTGTTGGGGGAGTTGGAGCAGCAGCGCTCATTGGAGCTGGAGCTGTGGTGCTTGTTGGGGGAGCTGTAACAGCTGCAGGGCTCACTGTAGGAACTGGAGCTGCAGCAGCAGTGCTCATTGCTGGAGTTGAGGCAGCTGCAGTGCTCGTTGGGGGAGTTGGAGCTGTGGCCGTGCTCCTTGGAGGAGCTGGAGCCACAACGGTGGTCACTAGAGGAGCTGGAATAACAGCAGTGCTTGGTGAGGGATCTTGTGGGGTCCGACTAGCAGCAGGGCTTACTGCAGAGGCTTGCTGATTAGTCCCGCATTTCACAAAACCTTGTGGAGTCTGTATACTCACAGTAGGAGTTGAGGTGACTACCTTACACATACACTTGCACTGGTGTTTACCCCGATGCCACACAATAAAGAGAAACAGAAATACATTCAATGCTAATGATAATATTTTTTCATACTCATATCCACTATCCTCCCAATTTAATGGAATCCCAAAATCTAGTAGAGTCACATTAGCATAATGAGAAAAAATATAATTTCCCAAGCTAAAACAAAAAGTAAACTTATTAACAAGATTCACTATGTGACACCAGTAGGACATAGACGCACCTGCTGCCCAATGCAGCCCAAGCAGCGATAAACACCACAGCACAGCAGCGGTTTTTGCCCAGCCTTCGGAACCATTAACTTTCAGACAGACAGTGAGAACAAGTAAACAGTAATAAAGAGCAAATGGCAGATAAGACCACGTTATGGCTCTTATCTAAGAAGCATATTCTAAAAGGATATGATATAATTTGCTCTTGGCAATGACATGGTTTAAGAGGCTTGTTTTAATTTCTAATCCTTAAAGACTCTCAGGAAGAAAAAGAAGTGATACTCTCTCAACTGAGCGAACGGGAATTCAAAATATTCGGGCAATTTATCAAAGCTCTGATTGAGCCCCATGTTGGGCGCCAATAAATCTGTTGAGGTTTAGGTTCAATCCACCAGACCTACTACAGACGGTCTCTGTTAATCCCTCTTTCCCCCTCCAAATAGAGGAAGAGAAAGGATAAAGGAGAGAGACTTATGGCCCCCTTCCCTGCCAAGTGGGAAAGGTAGAGAATGAGAGAGAGGCTTCGGGTTAGAAAACTAAAACAGCTTTAATAAAGGTAATGATAATAAAATGGGATATAGTCAAATGTATACAAAACCAACATCAAACCCAACTTCTAACGCATATACAAAACCAGTCTCGAAACCTGGTTCTAACCCAAACCAGGACAAGGGTTTGGTTGCATTATAATTGACAGAAAAATAGGAATTACAAGATAGGTATCTTAGAGAAAGATCACACCTCCAATGGCTGCCAAGGCCTGTTGCCAGCTTTACTGTTGTACAGGAGCACAAGGGTATTGCTGGATGGGTTACCCAACGCTCAGCCTGCAGATCCTCTCAGCACCTGCTTCACATCTCCAAAAAACACAACCCCTGTTGTTTGCAGCATGTCCTAGATGACAGAAGTGACCCTCAGCAGCAGAATACACAAGACCTGTTGGCTAGGCTGAACTGGTGGTCTTCCCAAAACAGCACCCCTCGTCCCTTGGACTGCTGCAGAGCCATGAGGGTGTTGAGGAGATCTTCTAATGATGCCCCTTTTAAGTCTTTGACTACCTCTGTCACAGCAGCATTTTGGTGTTTTCAGGCACAAGATTAAGAATTCAGATTGTCTTAGAGAGAAACTGCTGTAGGGACACCTCATCTCTTAAGGCAGCAGGAAAGGAGAATCACTAACTCAGCATCTGTCTAAAACCAGCAGAAGACGCAGGAATATAAATGGGCCCATCAGAGAAGCAGGCCAGTGAAGAATACTGTTGCTGAAGTGTGCAGGGACAGGCAACAAACAAAAATCAACAGATTTTGCCACAGCCTCTGACAGGGAAGGCAGGGAGTGAGGAGGAAGGAATCTGGCTCCCAGGCAGCTCCTGGTACCTATGAAGAGTCTCTTGGGCTGATGAAAAATAGATGAAACAAAACTTAATGCATGCACTTAAACCATGGCATTGGCCTCAGGAAAAGGTGCAGGACACTTTAGCAGGACACCACTGAAAAATGACAGGAAAGCAGTGGATTTCAGTGAAGAATTGCAACTGATGCCTGAGGCACAGGTCATATCAAATGTCTCTAATGACCTTTTAAAGCCAAAGTCACAGAGACTGGGATGAAAATTTTGCTGTACTGAGGCTCCCAGAGATTCGCCTATTGATTCCCATGGAGCCAGCAGTCAGCCACCCAAGAAATATCTGTAATACCAAGAGGAAAAATGCCTTTCACCCTCCTGGGGTATGACATTTATGGATGAGAAGGGCAAAATGTGGCACTGCTCAAATACCCCTCCCCGTTGTTGGTTAGGAGAGTGCCTCTGATATTAATCATACAGACATAACTTTAAATTCTCCATTTAATGCTGGTGGCCACAGACTGTGTCCCAGGGACCTAGAACAGTGGGAATAGGCAGCACACCTGTAAGACAAACTAATGAAAGGAAACAAGAGAAAGTGTTTTGAGTGCACAGTATCTGACCGCAATCGCCCAGGACAACGGTGCCTGTGGAAGTTTTCCTGTCATTCTGCAAAGCTGGCAGCCCAGTACTCTTCTTTTAGTTCTAACCTTTCTCTCCCTCTCCCCTGTACATCCAGACACATGCCTGCTGTAACAGCTGACTTCACTTTGGAAGAGGACTCCATCCACCCACCCATCAGTTGAAAGGACTGTGGTCCCAATACATCATCTGTTGTATCTGCCTTTTAATCTCCTTTTTTCCATACTTGAGGTAAACTCCAGCATCTTCACTTCTGCAGATATCGAAGGTCTGTACACTATCATTTACTCAGCAGATGATGAATCTTACAGTCTAATCTTAACTTCTTAACAGCTGTGTTTATTTACTAAAGTAGTAAATTGTTCCCTCTAAAGCACAGAGAGGCTGGTTTGAACAAACTGACATCGCTGCAATTTGGTGAGATTTGGTACTCACACATGCTTTCTCTTGAAACCACACATTTTTCTATCACTGAAATATCTGAATTTATGCAATCTTGGGATCCAGTCTTTGTTTTAATGACTCCTCTGGCTGCTGTTTTGTATAGAGGAGAATGAAGCCTGGAAGTACAGTAAATTAGCTTACAGGAAACGGGAAATAATAACACCAGTCATGTTCTGAATCTTACTGACTGCATTTGCACCCTTTCCAAGACGCTTTTCTCTCTCCTATTTGTAGTTTAGTTCAGATTACACGAGTCACTGCAACACCATGTTGCTCTTGTAGCCTGTCTCCACACTTAAACAAACTGGACGCTGGATAGTTGTGCATAAGCAGCAATACCCTAGGTCAGCAGAGGTGTTTGTTAGGATACCTCAACATGGGTCACACACCTGCAGCCTGAAACTTAAACCCAGCCCTATTAGTCCAGACCAAGTTGTTTTTTTAATTTCTGGAAATGGCCTTCAATCCGAGGAGAGTCTTGCTGGGAAGCTGGCAGGAGCTGCAGGCTTCCCATGGTGCCTGGCTCCTGCCGGCTGCTCCTGCTCCAGGACCGCGACTGCTTAGGAGCCTGTACAAAGCACGACTACTGCCCTAATACCAGGGAAAGGAAAAGAAAACAAAATCTTGCTGCTTATGGTGAACCAAGTATAGCATTGCCGCAACAATCCCAGCTGGAGTAGCAAGTTTTGGAAAACATTGGAGAGGCACAAATCTAACAGGAAAATAACACATCCTTCTAGCTTAGCAGCAGTGCTAAAATAATACTAATAAAACCTCCTCTTCTAGTTTCTACTTCTCCTCAGGGATATGGAAGCAGCTGAGAGTACAGTACACAGCTACTCCCTCCACCACCAGTGAGACTGTTGGATCCTTAAAATCCCTCTCTTATTTAGGGCTGATAAAGGAGATTACTTTTCTGCTGACTTCCTCCTCAAGGCAGCAGCAGCAGTCATGCTCAGGCCCCTAAGAGGAAGGGTTCAGGTTCACAGAATCACAGGATCGCTATGGTTGGAAAAGACCGTTAAGATCACAAAGCAAGGTTGCTCCCCTACACAGCCAAGAGCAGAGCAGGTAGATAAACTAGAGTCAGAAGTGAAGTGATCTGCATACTGAAAGTACAGTTTATATCTCTTCTCCTTTTTTCAGTCATTCCCCACATACCCACAGACACAAGAGCACCCTCAGGTGCCCATTTGCTGTGGGACACATCCAGGAATCTCAGCGTGTATCAGGCTGTTGTGGTTTAATCCCAGCCAGCAACTAAGGCCCACACAGCCACTCGCTCACTCCCCTTACAGCGGGGTAGGGGAGAGAATCAGAAAGGTAAAAGTGAGAAGACTCTTGGGTTGAGATAAAGACAGTTTAATGAGTAAAGCAAAAGCCGTCTGCACAAGCAAAGCAAACCAAGGAATTAATTCACCACTTCCAAGGCAGGCAGGTGTTCAGCCATCCCCAGAGAAGGCAGACTCTGTCATCCCTAACAGTGACTTGGAAAGACAAGCGCCATCACTCCAAACAATCCCCATTTCCTCCACAGCTTTATATGCTGATCATGACATCATGTGGTCTGGAATATCCCTTTGGTCCCTCCCAGCTTCTTTTGTGCATTCAGCCTACTCACTGGTGGGTTAAGAAGGATAAATGGCTTTGACTCTGTAAACCCTGCCTAGCAGTAGCTAAAACATCTCTGTGTCATCAACACTGCAGCACAGATTCAAAATACAGCCTCGTTCCAGCTTGTCCTCCATTAGTTCGGGTGGTTCCTGCTGTAGTAGTTCCTATAAACATGCAACTCCAGTCACGGGTTACAACAATTTAAAGATATTTCCATTACAATCCCCACCCCTAGTCCCTTTGGGCCAGGTTTTAGGGTTTAACATTGCAACGAACACCTTCCCCTGCTCCAACGTGGACTTGTCCATAAGACCGCAGTCCCTCGAGGGTGTACATGCTCTGAGTGGAACCTTATCCATGAGCCACAGTTTCTCCAGGGTTATACTTGCGGTGGCATAGACTTATCAATAGCTATAGTCACTTTGAGGTGCACCTGTTATAGCATGGCCTTCTCCATGGGCCACAATGCCTTCAGAGATATATATGTTGCAGTGTGGTCTTACCCACAGCCACAGACCCTTCAGAAGTAAACCTGTTCCAACACGGCCTTACCCATGGCTGCAGTCCCTCCAGGGGTGTACCTGCTCTGTTGTGGGCTTATCTATTGCCACATGTTTTGAGTTGCTTCAGCATGAGCTCATGCACAGCCACTGATGCTTTCCAGGTATACCTGCTGCAGAATAGTCTTACCCACAGCTGCTTTGAGGTGTATCTTCTCCAACACAGACTTATCCTTGGGCCACAGTCCCTTCAGAGATATACCTGCTGCAGCGCAGACATAACCATGGCCACAGACTCTTTGAGATGTACTTGCTCTGTTATGGGCTTATCCACGGCCACAGATGCTTCAGAACATCCTGCTCCTGCATGGACTCCTCCACAGGTCACAGACCCTTCAACTCAACTTCACACTGGGGTTCCAGCCTGTCCAGTACAGGAGAACAGAGACAGCACCGATGCCCTGGCCACCTACTAGCACAGGCACATCGCCACTGCTGTTATTACAACATTCTGAGGAGCAGCACAATGAGCTGACCAGCAGGACAGCAGCACAGCCAGCAGCCAAAGCAAAACGCAGCCACTAACGAGCAGTAGACACTGATATACAGTGAGGCCGGCAAGCCCCATGGCAAGCCCGGGAATAGCTAAAGAGCAGTATCAGCTATAAATTCAATATTGTGCATTCCAATGAAATCTGTCATTATTTCAAACACTTTGAGCCTCACACTGGGCATCACAAAAGAACTGCTGTGGTTTAACCCCAGCCAGCAACTAAACCCCGTACAGCCGCTTGCTCACTCCTCTCACCTTGTGGGTTGAGATAAAGACAGTTTAATGGGTAAAGCAAAAACATCACAGAAGCAAAGCAAAGCAAGGAATTACTTCACTGCTTCCCATGGGCAGGAAGGTGTTTAGCCATCTCCAGGAAAGCTGGGCTCCATCACGCCTAACAGTGACTTAAGAAGACAAACACCATCACTACAAACATACCCCTCTTCCTTCTCCTTAACCCCCCTATATGCTGAACGTGATGTCATATGTTCTGGAATATCCCTCTGGTCAGTTGGCCTCAGCTGTCCCAGCTGTGTCCCCTCCCAACTTCTTGTGCACCCCCACCCTCCTCACTGGTAGTATGAGAAAGAAGCAGAAGAGGCCTTGACTCTGTAAGCGCTGCTCAGCAGTAACTAAAACATACCTGTGCCATTAACACTGTTTCCAGCACAAACCCAAAACACAGCCTCATACCACCTCCTGTGAAGAAAATTAACTCTACTCCAGCCAAACCCAGCACCAGTTTTCACTATGGGTGCAGGCAGATGTAGCAGCTGTGCTGGTCTCACAACCCGCTCTACTGCTGGGCAATCTCACTGTCTCCACTGCTGCTGTTCCACCCTGGAAAGGGAAAAATACAAAATAAATCCAGGCAGTGGTTTTTCTGCTGGGTCAGTGACCTGAAGCAGCTCACAGAGAGAGACCTTATCTCTTAACGGTTCCCAGGAACATGTGCTGGACACTGTCTTAGCTAGGATGGGTGGATGCCATGTAAGTGGTACATTTGGAGCTGGCTACTCTGGTGGCTTTTCAAGGGCTGTGTCACAGGGGTCAGGGCTGCAGCCAGCTGCCATTGCTAAGCGGAGTCCTTGAGAGAGATTTAGATACCTGATTTTTACAGTTTACACTTTTCCCCTCCAAATTCCTGTTTGGATTGAAAATTCTTATATGTGGCCTCAGCTGAGAAAAGGCCTCTCCGTTTTTGGATGTTCGAGGTCTTCCAGTTCTAAAAAGTGGTAGGTGTTTAGAGCTTTACATTTACAATAGACTTGGTTATTTTTGAACCCTTGTGACACTGGTCTATTTAAAAGCAGCTCTTTGTGAGACAAAATATCTGTGTGGTCAGAAATTAGCAGTACATAGGTCTCCATGAGATAGAAGCAGCCTTGACAAAAATATGGTCTTATCACATTAAAAAACATTTACTGCCTGAAAGCATGTTTCACATAAAGCAGCAAAATTCCTTTCTCTCTTTCTTGGTTCTCTTACCAAGTGCATTAGCATATCACTGGTGCATTTTAGGAATTCACTTCTCTGTTTTGTTTCAGTGCAGGCATCACATAAGTTTCCAGGTCCCAGGGTGCCCTTCGTCATTCTCACTGTTTCTGGAATGTTTCTGTAGCGGTATTGGTTTGGGAGGGTGGTGGAAGGTGTGGGCAGATACAACCCTCAGCCTGGTCCTCCATCCCATTTTGGGGGAAATGCCTTCAGAGGAAGGGATTTTGAGTTTTATTCCTAGCTTTGCCATAGACCTGCTGGGTAACTCCGGACAAAAACTGTCACGAGCTGAAAACCAGGAAGGGGGAACAGTACAAACGAAGGCTGTAGAAGAGGAAAAAAAGGTGTTTATGCAAAATTTCCAAGAACAATGGGGTCTCATCTTTGCAAACCCATAAATCATTAAGCCACTGATTGTATTTATTACAGCAGAATTGCAAAACCAGGATTCTCATTTCATTTTCGGTTTCCCCTCTTCTCTTCACTTGTGCCAGAGACCATATTTCTTATAAACAAGATTCTTATTCCACTATTCATTAGATTGTTTGTCAAGAAGAGCAGCTGCTGTTGATGAATTAAGATGCACCAAGGACAGTTCAGCCTAAAGAAAAGACACAAGAAATTTCAAATATGTAAAAGGCTTCTATGAACAATAAAGAAACAGCTTTTTCTCTCCCCCTCCCCCCCCCCACCCCCCTTCCCCTTCAGAGTGGACAAAATAGTTAAGCTTTTAATTGCAAAGAAAATTACTCAGATTAAACAGAAAAGTGTGTTAACATTGAGGCTATCGCAGCATTGGAATAGAAAGCCCAGGAAAGCCTCTGAGACCAGACTGGCAGCTGTCTGTCAGAAATAGGCGTGTGCAGCCAGCCTGGCTGCGGACTTCTCTTCAATACCTACAAACACAGTAATTTCCCCTTGCCTTCCTAATTATTGGGTGACCCCATTAATTTCAAACAGAACCTCCAGAAGCAGAAGTATTCAAATGGATCCTGCTTATTTAAAAGTACTCTGAAATAAAGTGGAATAAAATGGCTGAAAAGCTGGACAGGCAGAATTCTTGAAATTCTTGTATCCACACAGGTAAAATGTGATCCAGCTGCAAATGGCACAGGCAGCCACATAACGAATGAGCTGATGTTGACTAAGAGAGCACTATGGACACGGATCTCTTATCCTTACCCTTATTATTTCTTGCCCAATTCAGAGGCATAACTTAACCGCAATGAGAAATGCCTCTGATGAAAACACTGAGTTGATTTATCCACCCAGCCAAGCAAACGGTAGTAAGATAAATAAATAAATAAATAGGTCACAAAGGATTCTGCACTTGAATGCTCCAGGTGATGTAAACCCCAAATCTAGGGGCACAACCCCTGTCCAGCCAACAGCAACAAACCACACCTCTACTTAACTGACATTTCAAATGGGTACCAAACAGGAAATTTTGCTGCTTTAACATCATTTAGGGCAAAGTTATAATTAGTTCTATGAAAACTGTATTGAATGACTTTCTGTAAAATTAGCTCAAGAAACCAAACTGAAATAGAATATTTAATTCAGCACACAGAGCCAGATTTACTGATTTGAGCATGAAAGGGTAAACAATGCAATTGCAACAAACTACACACGCTCCTCCCTCTTTGTCTTGGGAATTGGCTTCTTGCTTCAAATTACTTGCTGCTAGAAAGCAGTTTGTTCCTATCCACCTAATCAGCATCTGACTTTGCTGCAGTGTTCGAGCAAGCTGAAGATCGATGAGATGTGGCAATAGAAAGGGAAAGAACAGCAAAACTTTCAAATCACAATTTAAAAGGTAAACTAAGCATCAGTAATTGCAATTCTTCACCGTTTCCCTGAGGTGTGGATTTCCGACCTTAAAAATTATTCACTTATATAAAATTAAGGGATAGATGTCAGAATCTACTTCAGGTCCAAATTTAAGTATTAGAAATGCAGGTTATTGTACCATAAAAAAGCCTTTTTCCATCTTCACAGAGTATAAAGCCACAATACAGTTTAAGTTTAACAGCAAGCACACATTGTGCTCCTGGTAGCTTTTGTAATTGCAAATGATGTAGCACCACAGCTCCATGAGCAAGAAAATGACTGTAAAGACCCAACACAACTTTGGAGAACCAACAGCCATGTTCAGGTGACTTACACCTTACCTGTGCTGCTGTGCCTGGCATTTATTAAAGGCTGACCCTACACCTTCAGATGTTCTCATCAATATGAGATGTCTTAATTTGAAGCAGGGACAAAGGTAGAAATTAAATGGAGCCTTCAGATTTAATGTTTTCTATCAAGGCTGAGACAATGTGCAAGAAGACCAAATGGTGCCTTACATTTGTTGTATGTGCACTTCAGCATAGTGGAATGGGAAATACGATCTTTAAGAGATGTTTTAATATTTGTCAGAAACATAGCAACAATTCTCTTCAGAAGTGCTGCCCTAGGTCTGCTTGCACTGCAGTAATTGGAAATTTCCTCTCAGCACCACTGTGACCAGGGGACTTCTGTTCTTCAACAGTGATGGGCGAACACTCAGTCCAAGCTGCTGCCAGTCCAGTGAATAAGTCTTAAAATGTTCAAGAATATGTAATTTTAAAAGCTCAAAATGCAGTTCTCCCAAGGTAGAAAACAGGGTTCTCAGCATCCAGAACAAGTTAGAAAATGTCTGGGGAAATAAAAAAACTTTCTGTTGAAAGTACTTGACTGTTGAGACTTACTGATGGCATCTTGAGACCAAAATCTTGACTTGGTATCTGAAGAATCTGCATCTAGATGCTGAACATTTTAACATCTACTAAGAAAACCTGTCTTTTTAAACTGTCAAAAAGTCCTATATAGTACCAATTTTCAGTTAGCTGGATAAATAAGCAAGCCTCTGCACTGCAGAACTCCTGGGTCAGCTTTCTTTAAGGACAGATTGTACTAACTGGGGCATCATCATTCTCTACAGAATCATCAATAAATTCCTTCTAAATTATAACTTGTTACAGCTGCCCCATGCTGACAGCAGGGAAGCAAAGCTGTTGCTTAGAGTTCCATTAAATCATTGCCCTGTGAGGGAGGGAACATGGACCTTATGAACACCTGAGATCATGAGTTCCTACAGAATCACAAAAAACAGATTGTTACAGCATGAGGGTAAGTAAGCTTAACTGGGAAGATTCGGGCAGTAATGGCGTAATGCACCTACTTGGAATACTGTCTCCTCCTCACAGGCTGCAGCTGGGCATCGCTACCATGCAAGGGCAATATCTATGCACTGCAACACCACTCTGGTTCTTGCATCTCAGGGTGGCCACACTCTAGAAGGGCGCATTTGTGCTAATGAAATTGCAAGGCACAGAAACTTTCTGTATCGTGGTATTAGTTACCACAAACAGTCTGTCTCAAAACCATTAATTTGCTTCAGTATTGCTCTCTGGAAATTCAAATGCCAACAGAGAAATCCTGAAGCGCACTCAAGACTCCATGTGGAAGGAATCCAAGGCTGGTTTTACACTTGCAAAATATAGTTCCTCCTCTGTTTTCAACCCATTATGTGTGCTTTGCAACTTATTAAAATAAATTGATTTTGACAACATTACTGAAAAAAGAAAGCTATTACTTTTGAACATATTATAGCAAATAGTCTACATGAAAAAACAGTAATTTCACCATGAAGTTTTAGCAACACTGAAAATAAACCATCTGTGTTCCTTCTCTTGGATTATGACACGACCCACAATTCTAAATGAATTAAAAGATCATTATGTATAGACGGATACAGATTATTTCATGTGTAAATCTAAATGGTTTCAAATATCTGAAATACAGTAACATAAATACCATTCCCTTGTGTAATCAAATTGAATTACTCTGTAAGAACAGATCTCTCCGGCGCGAGATGACATCACCATACATCGCCTGCTCCCACACCTCCCATCTTCTAAACCGCTGGGGTGTAGCCGTGTCTCCAGATACAGTTTCTCTTCCATGAGTGTATGGGTAAGGAGAAGATGAAGCATGTAAAACACACACATCAGAAATCAGTTTGTCTAAATCAAAGGCAGTGCAGTAAGTGGTGGCAGAGGAGGGTTTCACTGTTTCAGAGGAGCTACTGTGTGTTCAAAAAGAGTAT
>JAVSBS010007459.1:0-16132 GCA_033124195.1 Coracias cyanogaster
AGTCCCCCAGCTGCTTCTCATAAGACTTGTTCTCTAGACCCTTCACCAGCTTTGTTGACTTTGTTTGGATGTGCTCCAGAACCTCAATGTCCTTCTTATAGTGAGCAACCCAAAACTGAACACGGCATTTAAGGAGCAGCCTCACCACTGCTGAATACAGAGGTACAATCACTTCCCCAGTCCTGCTGTTCACACTATTTCTGATAAAAAAGACATAAATTAATAAATAAAATGTTGTATAGTTAAAATATTTAAATAGGAAACTTATTTCCATCATATCAGCATATTTGATATTTAGTAAGACTAAAATCAAAAATTAGAAGTGGATATAAACTACAAGAGTAATGACAGTTGAAACAAAGCACTCTTGCTACGTATATAGATATATAAATGCATACTATATATGAGAAAGGACAAGAGATCCAGCTAGTTAACTAGTGACTGACAAACTTTTTGGTGAGGAGACTATGCTATTGTTTGCTAAATTTTAACATAAAATCCCTGATGACTGCTACACATAATGTATGAGAAGAAAAGCTGATATGATTTGGTATTCTGCTTCTGTGTGCCTGTTCATGCACTAACCTGATCATTCTGGACAATCTGCCTCTTAAGTTTACCTAATTCATAGATGGTGACTGGCTAATGAATCAATTTTTAGAATGACCTAACAAAAAAACCCCAACCACTACATCTCTGGGCTAAATGTATATTTAGGCATGCATTAAATATGCTTGTATAATGTGTGCTTATTATAAAACTCCCCAAATTCAAACAAGAGTTTCAAAGTGGCAGATTGGTTAGAATTGAGATGTACTGGAGGCTTTCCATGTCACAAAGCACTTCACGTGCCAACATTACTGCTCTTCTAATATGCTAAACATGCAGTTCACTCAAAATGAGATTTTAGTAATGTATTTTTCTGCTAGAAAGAAAACACAGTTTTGAGATGTTTCTTACAAAGTAATGGCTTTTGAGAGAAATGTATATTATACAACTAAGGTTTTACAGTGCTTGCCTAGAATCAGTAGCAATTGTGAAGATTTAATTGTGATTAGTGATGTTTTATCTCACAGAAATCCATTAAGTCTTATTTGAAGAAAGAAATTCATAAATTCTTAGAGGTAAAATTGCATTATGCATTTTTGCTGTAAGTTCTGCCTTAATCAAAAAGTGATATTAGTCCCAGTATCCTTAAACTAAACAATTTCCTTCATATTTTATTACTGTATGTGCTACCATTTTTTTACTGAGCCTCACCATGGCTTGCAAATCATGGAAATAATATTACCTTCATTTTTCATAAGGAGAATTTTTCATAAAAAGAATTGAATTACAGAGAAAATGAGTGGTTTGTCAAATTGGGCACTAGAAGGCTGTGGCGGGGTCAAGGATCAATCCTGAACCTTCTGCTGTCTAAGATCAGAGCATGCAGCAAGTCCAGGAAAATGTGACCATTAGCAGTTGAATGAGTGATGTGAAATTACTAAGGCAATGATGTGGCAGACCAGCATACTTCAGATTTTGAATTTAATGCTTTCTTTTTGCAAGTGGGTGTTTCTATTTAGAAACATGGAAATAAAATTCCTCTGGAAGGAGAAGGGTAATCTGATTAATCAGATTGAGTATAGCACATGGTGTATGTTTGGTAGCGGTTTAAGATAAGGGGAAATGGCCTCAAGTTGCATGAGGAGAGGTTTAGACTGGGTATTAGGAAGAAATTCCTTAGTAAAAGAGTAGTTAGGTATTGGAACAGGCTGCCCAGGAAAGTGGTGGGGTCACCATCCCCCGGAGATGTTCAAAAAACAAGTAGATGTGGCACTTTGAGAAATGGTATAGTGGGAGATGTTGGGATGAAGGTTGGCCTTGATCATCCTAGAAGTCTTTTCAATCTTAATTGATTCTAGGATTCCAAGTTAGGGGTGTATATACTCTTTGGACCTATTCTGCTTAAATCTGAATTCTCCATGACAAGTATCATTCTCATAAACTCTGGGTCTTGGCTGTAAGTAATAGTATCTTCCCTCAGAGTATCTACTGATCCCTGGTTTTTGTTGTTTGTTTATTAGTCTGAGGAATGGAATAACTGTTCAAAGCAAAACTTAGATGATCAAGAGGCATCTGAGATGAATGGAGAAGTTCAAATCTCAGAGTTATTCTTCTTGCTTTCAACCAGCTCACAGAGTCATGTTTGGTTTGAATGAGTCATTCATGGCATGAGTTTTTCCAAAGCTGTATCAACTGGAGACTTATTTTCATAACTTTCTTTGGTAAAAAGAAATAATTAGACCATTTAGTCTGATTGATCTGCCTCTTACTGCACATCTGCTATAAAACTCCCTTGCCCTATTATGTGACTGCACCAGTTCTTGTAGACAATTAAGTTTAGATGTCTAAAGCTGGGAGTATAACCTTGACCTTCAATATGGGTAGAGTAGATAAAGGATATGGACATTCTGACTTACATGATACAGAAACAAATTACATTTTTTTCTTCTGTTATCACAATCATAGATCTTCACATGAATCATAAAAGCTACTTAAACCTCTGCTAAAAAAGAAAATAAATAACAAAACTGTCAAATTTATAACCGTGTCAGTACTATAGTGCATATTCAGTGATTCATTTCATTATTTTTTTATGTAACATAGGAAGTTCTGCATAAATATGAGAAAAAACTTCTTCACAGTGAGGGTGACAGAGCACTGGAACAGACTGCCCAGGGAGGTTGTGGAGTTTCCTTCTCTGGAGATGTTTAAAACCTGCCTGGTCACGTTCCTGTGTGACCTGATCTAGGTGATCCTTCTCTGGCGAGGGGATTGGACCAGATGATCTTTCAAGGTCCCTTCCAATCCCTAACATTCTGCGATTCTGTGATTCTGTGATATTTATGTAGCTCCATCCTGGAATGACAATTCCTTTGTGTCTTACTTGTTTCTTTTCAAAATGCAACCAGAGAAAACAATATGCCTGAGCTGATGGCTTTTACCCTTCACAGCATTCTGGTAAGTACACTTTGCTAGGAAGGGCAAGATCGAGATGCAAGTTCACAATCTGACCCCACTTCTCTTCTCAGATGATTGTCACCTCCAGCAGTACCCACTTATGTTTCTGGATCCTACTGGGACTTTAGTCAATGTTATGCGCCTGCCCACTCATGCCCCCATGCAAATGCTCAGAGTCAGAAGCAGAGCAGGCAGCACCCTGGACCTTGCAGATCCAACAGGGACCAATCAATTACTTCAGCTGTCTGCAGATGCAAGGTAAAGGCTGGGCAGTAATTCAAATATTGCTGTCCAAAGTCTTGCCTCAGGTGTGTGCAGTACCCACAAGGGTCCCTGACATTGTAATGCTTATTCGCACAACACCTAGGAGCTCCTGAGATAATATTTACACAGAATGTTCTTTAAATAAAAGAAGAAGCCTTCAGAATTAAACAGCTCCTCTGTGGATTTCCCAGCAGTGTTTTAGCACCCCACAAGTCCTAAATCTAATCTATGTAGACATTATTGAAGCTCTGGCCTTTAGGCCATTGCCTCATTGTGTTACCTAGAACATTTGGCATGGATAGAATGAAAAGAAGCTAGTTCTTCATGGATTTTTCACAAGATCATGTTAATGATCTTTGTTACCAATTAGATTTTCTGTTTGATTGCCAGTACTGCAATCGTTTTTTGTTAATACAGCTGTTTAAAATGTGAATCTTTCACTAATTGATATATCTATTGTCCTTAACTTGCTCTCTCTTCTAATTTGCTTAGCAAAATTGTACTAAAAGATAAGCTAAACATTAACCATAATTTCACACTGTTTCAATTTAGAAATGTCCTTCTTCAAATGTACATTTATTTGCTCACCTTTGTAGTAATAACCATGAAAACACACCACAGGTTATTCCATCAAATTGAAATGGTGAAAGTAATTCAGTATTATAATGCCAAGCCATTACTCAAACAGGATTTTGTGGGGTATGGGATGGGGGAGGTTGTTGGTTTGTGTTTTCTTTAGTCAGGAAGTGTGGCTAATCAGAAAATTAATTCTCTTTAAGAGTGTTTTCTACATGTTCTTCCATGTCTGACATGAGTTCAACCACAAGCCTAAATGTGCTTCAAGTCACACCCCATAAATTAAGGAGACTCCTGTAATGAGATGAGAATATGTGAGTCCAGCTTGCTCAATGCTTAGAAATGATAGCCTCATTTCTACAGGGCAAGAGAGCTACTTGACTTATCCTTTTATAGGAAAGCTTTTAAAACCTCCAAACTTAAGGCACTATTAGATGTGCTAGATGTTCTAACCAGCTTACAAGAAAACATGTACCCTATATCTTACTACTGCCCAGGCTGCTGTGAGTGCAACTGATGGATCACGTCTTTTCAAGCCATTTGGGTCACATGGGGCACACTGAAGGCACATTGTGAACCTTTTGCCTGGAATCCTCCAGAGATAGGTCAACTCAGAAACTGAAACACCATTTCTTTCTCAAGTGTGATCTTCTCCTAGGGCTCTTGCAGGTACTTGCATGGGCTTGCTTGTACATGGCTGTAGAATCAGACAAGAATCATGTTTCCTGTTTGCTGGGTAAAGAAGCTACAAGCAGCCTGCACAGCCACCTTTCCCCTGGAGACTGCTGCTCACTCAGATCTGGTGGTACGTTGTGCACATGAGGCCTCTCTGACTCATTTCCATCCAAATGAGGTGGGCAGTTCAAACAGTTAATTTTTGCTATGTGTCCTTATTTTGATGAGAATATTTTCATGAATGGCTCTGAGGAAACAGTAACTGACAGCAGGGGCCACCAACAAGCAGCTGAGACTGTGCCAGTGAAGGGAAATAGTGATTTCTTTAGCTCAGACAGAAAGAAATGGGCATAATCAAGGACTAATGCTGCAGAACTAACAAAATCTGAAGTGCCCCGTTACCACGTTGATGGGTTCTCACCTCTCCTGGCCAAGGCAGCTGTCAGGAACACAGTCAACAAGTGTACCATTGGCAAGTTAAGACGTGGCCAAAATGTGATTCGCAATTTGTCACTGTCATAGTTGTCATCGCAGCAGTCTGTATTCTCATTGAATGCAGCCTTCTTTCTGATTTATTATGATACCCGGGAAAAAAAAAAAAACAAACCTGAACATTTTGAAAATGAATAAAGGAAATCTGAGAATTTCAATTTTTAGATGGAAAGGGAAAGAGGACTGTATTAATTTGAACTTAGTCTTCATGCAAGTTGAAACAAGGTTTGTGGGTACTGATAATTCAAAACACAAGGGGACTAGTTTTAGAAAAAGAATTAAATTAAATCATAGTCGTCATTCAAAACAGGCCATAGAAGAAGGTGTAAAAGTATATTTAATTATCCAAACTTAGTGGATTACATAGTAAAATTAACGTGTAATCACATTCAAAGGCTGTGTTTTAAGTTAACAAATTAAGTTATATTTGAAGAAGTGATAAATAAATTACAGTTCCACTGACAGATAAAATTATAACACACAGCACTTTTATTCTGTGATAGTCTCTTTTAAAGCAGCAAAGGGATGGGAACCTGCCCACACATGACTGAGCTCAGTCCAGCAAGGAAAATCAGCCACAGGAGGCAGTTCTTCACTGAGCTGCACCTTAGTAACTGCCTGGGGCTGCTCCAGGAGGCTGCTCAGAGCATCTTGAGTTGGGCTCTTACTCTACATTGTCCCTGGAAGAAACAGTCTCCTTGGTTAAAGAAGAAGACTTAAGAGATTAGATCCTCAAAGCTCAGTGTAGACTTCATCAACAACCTTCCTAATTTCCTTTTGTTTTTCCTGACTGCTGGTTGTGTCTTTACTGTCAAGTGAGTTCAAACACTTTCACATGTTTCCCTGCACTTCCAGAGATGCAGATATTTCACAAGAGCTGGTATGTGTTGCATATTTAGGAAAGGAAACGCTTGTATCTTGGGAGGTCTGTTGTAGCTAGATATTTAAGTCAGTGCATTAAAAAAGAAGAAACCACAACAAGCTACAAACCGCCTTTGATATCCATCTGAACTATTCCTTGTGCAACACTTGTCTCCTTTCTGTTTCTTCTTGGATGTGATTCCAATTGCAGGGCAGACGGAAATGGAAAGCTCTGTAATTTAACTCCCAATGCCACCTTGCTCAAGAAAGAAAATAAGTGAACAACAATAACCGACCAGCTTCTTTTTGCCATAGTCCTTGAACTTTAATGAACTAGAAAGAAGAGTAAGAAAAGAGATGAGTCAGGAAAATAAGGTCATCTACTCAATAGATCATATATACTCTATTGCTTTCTTCTACTTTTAATTTTGATATTAAAAGAAAAATGTTTCCACCAGTACAAAATGGCAGTTTGAACAGTGACTAATCAGAAATACAGAGTGTGGTACATCATAAACTCAAGTAAAGAAATTTGATTCTTCTTTTTCTTCATATGACATCTTCCTTCACCTCCCATTTATCTTTCTTGCTGTACTCTGCTCTGCCTTCAGGCGTTTCCTTTTAATGAAGGGGCAGAATATTTCAGAGCAGAGGTTATGTTCTGTCATGTAATTTATTTGTGAGTCCAAAAGCTTGATATTCTGTCTTGAGAATGATTTATAAAACACTTTCAGAGCCGGACATGCATCTGAAACCAATTTGAAAGTTCCAGAAGGTTTTTCTTTGATGCCACCAATTACTTCCTGCATTTCATTATGACTTTGTTGCCCTTCACTTTCATAATTCCCATAGGCATCAGCAAATAAGGTTTAAATTGAAATGTATTTGCCTAAACAGATATTTTCTATCTCAATTTACTTGTGACAAGCTTAATGAAATCATATGGACAACGTGTACTTGTATACCAATTAGCTTTCAGAAATTGCCTGCTTATGTCCAAAAAAAGTTAGGTAGTAGGCTTCTGAAGTGCCAAAATATCTGGACAATATATGGTTTGCAACATCATTCGTTATCTGCATTATAGGACTACTTTCAGTTTCTTTGCTTCCCTGCATTATCGGTCATGCAGTATCACTCAGAGAACGTCAGAAATGGCAGAAAATGGGCTTCATTTCCTGCTACCTTGAATAAACTGTAGAAGGAACACACAGCACCTCATGTAGTATTTGTACACAAATCGATGTATGCAAAAACTGCCCATGTCCTCTATCAGCAACAAACCCTTGAATTATTGGCAATTTAAGAATATCCTTTTGGCAGGACCTTTAGGTTTGTCAGTAAAACAAAGAACTGGGCAGAGGGAAGGAATTAAGCTAGAAGGAAGGGAACAGTTCCTACACAAGCAGATACAGTGTGCTACCTGAAAATTTCCAGGAACATGTAAAGAGACAAGTATAAAGGAACACTTGAAAAAGGAATGTATAAAGGAACACGTATAAGGAATGTACAAATGGAATATTTTCTGAAACCTCGAATATCCCATGCCTAATATGGAGCAGGTATTTTTCTCAGTAAGACAAAGACATAGCTGTGCCTTGGCTAAAGCAGAAGCTAATCAGATAGAAGAATACAAAGACCCAAGGCAGAGCCAGTTTTACACATACATACTTGCTGCACATCCACTGTTTCAAATTCATACAATAGAGCACTAAAATAATATATTCTTTCTAGTCATATGCATTTTTCTGCTCTGTGTTGCCAAAATTCTCATCACCCAAACTTTACTTCTTTTCCCTTAACTATTCTGTAACTAGATAACATTTTAGATGCCACATATATCTGTATATTTTTTACAGCTGATGCTTTTAAATGATTTTTTTTTTTTCATAACAAAGGCCTAGACAGGCCTGTATATTCCTGAGTTATTTATAAAAAAAAATAGTGTTTAAAGTACAGACTGTAATGTCAAGGGATTTTTAAGAATCGTGTATATTCATACAGTGATCCTGAGGCTGTGAGTAGGTCAAGCTAAAGAGAAAAAAGTAAAAGTGAAAGGCCAGGATGCAAGTTAATTTTGCCCCAAGCTTTTCCATTATATGACAGATACTTAGTGTTCAAGAAGGAAAATATATGTTATAAATTGTTTACTTGCAATATAGAGCATTTCTTCCAGAGCTCCCTAAGAATTCCCATTTCTAAATACTTTCCCTTCCCCTGCAAGCGAGGGTATTGTTCATGAGTTACATAGTAAAACAGTTTTTCTTGCTGACTGTGATAGGAATGTCTCTGGGTGATCAGCTGGCAATCAGTAATCCTTACACAATAGTTCTATACTCTAATTATTGGTTCATCATATGCCTAGAAGAACAGCATCTTCACTGATGTGAAGATAACACATTCTGTAAACAGGAACCTATGCAATAGTTTTTAATTCCATTTACATTAATTTAAACCGCACTCAGTCCTTGAACTTCAGAAGAGTATTACAAATTGACTGTGGTGTAGCTCAGCATCCAGCCCTGAGCTTTTAGAAATAAATGGGTTCCATTTGTGTAAGATAATGACCAGAATTTTCTGGTATTTAGGGAACTTGAGAGTTAACAGCCTAGAGCAAAATCAGTAAGGCATAGATCATATAGGTAATGTGTTTTGGCTTATGGAAATAATTGAGCACACATGCTGGAAGGGATCTCAGGGACTACACATACTCTGCCCTTCTTAATTTTTCACGGCATTTTGCATGCAGAAGTACACATACATCTCACTGGGTGAGAATTGTTTGTGCACGTAGAAATGGCACTTCAGCCTGGAAGCCTTTGTAAGTCTTCACTTTTCTTTAAATTCAAAAGTACTATTAATCGGAGCTGAGAACAGCACATTACACAACCTCTGTGGCTAGCCAGTGGGTTATTGACGCAGTGATCTCTCCCAAGCAACTCTCTCTGATGTAGGTGGGCTGCTGATTTTGGAAGAGGTGTGCCTGCACGCTGGGGGATGCTTTTAGACTGTTCAGGCTGTTGCTTCTTTAGGCTATGTGAAAGGTAGCACTGCCTCTGATACATAGACAACACTGTGCACTTGTCATTTGCTTATCCAGGTTCCAAGAAAAAGAATCATGTCACCCTCACCACCGATGCTGTGGAGCAGGCACTGGGGAAGTCCCAGGCTGGACTTCGGAACAGATGGGAGCCGGATTCAGGAGTTGGATTCAGGAGCTGAATTTGGGAACTTGATTCAGGAATGCACAGATTGGCTTCTAAGGCAGAAGAATGGACAGAGTCCTTCCTCGATGCTGGCCACCGAAGAGGAGAGCTTAACCCTTGTGATCCCTTGGCTTTATACTGAATATGGCATATATGAAATTTATTCTTGGTCAGGTTCGGGTCACCTGTCCTGTCCTGCCTGCTCCTCCACACAAGTGTTGCTTTTTAAATTACTTACAACCCCTGCATTTATGGCACCTCAACATGGTACACAAGGTTTAGCAGTGACCTTGGTTTCTATAGAAGTATAAGCAAGAGCCTTTCTGCATACCAGTCCTTAGTAGTAATTACAAATATCAAGCGCTATCACTTCTAGAGGGAGACACTGTCTGCAAAAATATGTTGTTAACTTCAGAAAGTGCAGTTACTTAGAAAAGACTGAGCTGAAAAGTAAAATCATTGAACAGATTTAGTTCCATTCTAGCTTAAACCAGGACACTTTGTTGCAGATAATGGTATTTTTTAATCAGAATTGTAGAAAGTATTCTTAATGGATATTTTGGCAAATAAAATTCCCATTAGGATTTTAAAAGAACATTCTGTGTTTAATCTTTCCAGATGCAGATGAATATAGATGATTACAAAAAAAAAAAATTATAAACGTCAGGGAATCTTTTAAGGAGAGCAATGTATTCTTCTAAAGACTAATTGTCATGTAATTATGACCAGAAAGCAGGAGAGCCTCCTATTACATGACAATGTATACTGGATAGAATGTGGAGCACATCAATGCATGCATACAATTGCCTCATAATATGCCAACCCAAAAAAGAAAAAAATTAAGGCAGAACTTTCTTAAATTAAAAATGAGATCAGTTCAAGAAAAATTAAGACGTTGTTACCAGAGCTCAAGAATTCTGAGTTAGTTGTCTCATTTCAGTTAACTCTGATCCTGGAGAACCAAGGTGTTCTGAATCAGGATAGCTAAAGAAGAAAAAAGTAATGTAATTGGATATTCTGTACTTTTACAAAGATGGAAGAAGTTTTCCTTTATACCAGTACAGGTGAAAGCAAAATAAGCCTCATTGTTTTGGTAGCATTGGAATTGGTGAGAACTTACCTGAATAGTCCAAAAGAGAGCAAGGGCCATGATAATAATTAAGCAACATGGATGTTGATGGGCTTCGGCACTCAAGCTCATTTTCTGAGCCTCTTTCACTTCCCAGCACAGAGAAAGATTTCTCTCCATGTTTCTGCATTGCATAAGACAAAACTCCAACCACTAACTGCCATACTCTTTTCATTTTTCCTTTCTGAACAAACCATTGACATGGTTTTGGCTTATAAATACAGGGTCACCCCCTACTCACTAATTACAGAGGAGCCCAAAATAGAGCTCAGGGAGTGCTTCTACTTGTTATGTTTATCTTGAGGACAGACCCATTTGGACATGGTGAGAAAGTGTGGATTGTACTGAATAAACTGAAAGAATTTAAGCTTAAGAAGACAGGAAATAGCATTTCAACTGTTAATTGTAGGATGACAGTGAAACAGTTCAGATTAGATGTGAGCCTCCTCCTACTAGAGATAAAACATCTCTTAGAAGGAGCTATTCAATGAAAGGCATAATTTCCTCCCTCACAAATCCTGAAACTCTGTCCCATCCATTCTGAGAGGAGAGTAACAGAAACAGTTCTCAGGCAAGCAACAAAGAACAAATGATGCCTTTCTAGCAAGAAAAAGGTTTCCAGACAGTTCATTGTTGGACAGTTTCCAAATGTTGCAAATGAATTAGATGGCAAAACTTCCCTTGACTTCTATGGCAATGGGAGCATTGAAAGACAAATAGAAGGGCAGGTAAATCCAGAAAGGATATTATATCACATCTTGCTGTGAAGGAAAGAACATTGGCATCTGCCACCCTGACTGGTTTTTGGTCTTAACAGTGTGTTTTAAGATGTGGATTTAACTGGAAACGCAGTTATAGGATTGTACAAAAAATGAAACCAACTTTGTTCCTCTCTAAATACAAAGGTATGTTGCTACTGAATGACACTTTGCAAGGGGAGAACCACACCCACATCAATACCTGGATAATCATACTTTAGTAGCCCAGAGATCTGTCCAATTTTAATATTGTCAAAGTCAATGGTTTTAGTAAGTCCGTAGGAATGGAAGCAGAACATGGTGGAGTTGCCAGGATCCAGTTTGTATGGAAAGTTTTATCACTATGTTAGTGGAGATGGGCACATTGACCTAAAAAAGGGTGCCAGCATTTTGTTAGGAATTGCCAAATCCAGTACATTGGTAAATGTGAGCCATGTGTGTCTTCAGGTCCACCCAGTAGTGAAGCTGGACATTTATCCTGTAGCCACACACTCACATGCACACAAATACCTTTATGCATGGTTGGCCACACTGATCAACACAGACAGGAAATACACAGCACCCACGTAGACAACCTCATCCCGTGCCTCCTCTTTGGCTGATCATGAGGGAAGTCTGCTAGTGGACCTCAGATCCCTGGGTTCCCTCCCAGGTGCTGGCCCCTGGACATGCCAAACACAAAAGTTCACTGCCTCACTCCCTTTGCTGGTATCAGACCTACTTTTACTACACACAGTCTGGTCCAGACCAAATGTCTCCCCAGGGGCTGGCCTACAGATCCCAGTCTCTCCAATATCCAAGTCCCAAGCCAGTGTCTGGTGGCTGCCAACCCCTCCCAGGCATATTATCCTTCTTGCTGCTTGTCTGGCTTAAAGTTCACATGTAAGTGATATGTACTTACACTTGCATACACACAGAGAGGATTGAAGTTCTCCAGGGAAACGGTCTTCTCCATTTGCTGGTGCTTAGACCGCCCATATATGAACACACACTGAACAGAGACCCCATTGCCTCAATCACTCAGTTGTTAATCACAGCATCGAACAGATTCCCACTTGAGGATGCTATTTCTGGTTCTCCATCTGAAAGCTCTGGAAGACTGTAGAATAAAGACTTTTTTTGTGACAGCAAGCTACCTTAAAAATTAGTCCTGAATCAATCTGCACAGGTTAGAAAAGAAGCACATTATGTAGGAGAGAAGGAAATATCACCTTCTAAAGATTTTCCTTGAGTTTCCCCCTTTTTGTTGCATGTTATATTATTCCTGTAGATTATAGGAGACCGTAAAGATATCCAGCATTTCTTTTTACCATTGATCTCATGTTCAGAGGAGTTATTTCAATTGTATCTTAATACCAGTGAGGATAGTGATGTAAGACAGAGAGACTTATGATTCAAAAATAGGGCTGAAGATAGCAAAATAATATAAAACTTGGAAGAAATATAAGTTATCTAGGGAACAATGGCACCAGATATAGTCTCATTGGGAGTGCAACCTCAGGAAAAGACGTATAAAGCATTTCAGCTTTACATGTGTTGGAACAGAGCTTGGCTCTGATAGGCACAAGAGATGATTGTGATTGTTCTTTGTCTTTATGCAGCATAGTACAGCGGAGTCTTAAAAGCTCCCATTTCCCCAGCAAATTAGAGATAAATGTAAAAGCTGTTTTATTTATGCTAACTTACAGAAGGTCCTACAGGATTCTTTTTGTTCAGGATGCACAAAACCATGAAGATTGTTAAAAATATGTTTCCTTCATTTTATCTTTTTCTGAGTTCCTTCTGTTTGTTTGTTATGTTGTTGGTTTTTTTTTCTACAGATGCACCCTGTTAACCAGAGTTAGAGGAGCTGGTCTATCCATCCTAGAGTGAATAAAACCTTCCCTTTCCTTCCCTTCCTCAAGTATAGAGCTCATTTTGAAATAAATAGATGGAAAAGGCTAAGATTCATATATTACCACTATCTGCAACTACAAATTCACAGATTTAATAAACCATTCAGAAATCCCAAAGATACTGAGCATTCATTTTCTGTGAAGGGAAAAGTGAGTGATCAATTTTGTCAGTACCTTCTGAGCAGAAAATATTCCAGTCTTTCACATAAGTAGTTTTGTGACAGACCAGTGAGTCTTGCTTTAATAAGTCAGCCATCTAGAGGTTACTAGGTTAATTCTCTTTGTCTGAGAGACAATAAAGCTATCATGGGATGTATTATATCTGGAAACAAGTATTTGTCATTAAGAGACCTTTGGAGTCCTTACCTACCTCTTTCTTGGACTGTAATATAGTGTATCCTTGATTACAAATATAAAGTCTTCAGAGAATTAATTACATGGTTAAGCAGGTGAGTTATATATATATATAAAATAATCTGTGACAGATGAGATTCAGCCCTTACAGAATCATTGCTGCTCGCCTAGAGCTCAATGCTGTCAGTGGAGAAATTCCAAAGGTACATCAGTGTAACCAAGATTAGGAACTGATTTGACTCATGTGGCTGAGGGCAGGACGCATTGATGTTGTATTTAAAGATTGGCCAGATCCTGTTCTGTCACTTGACTTGTGTAACCTGGCAGGGGGAAGTGCTAAATGCTGGGTGTAAGACTCCTCACACTGTTCACTGATAATAATCTGTATGTGAAGAAAAGGATATTTTTAATCATTTGTGCCAAACTGTCTTTATTTAAATCATTAGCATTCCTGAATCTGACAAAAGGGATGTGTGAAGTAGGCCAGGGCCACCATTCATGCATTACTGACTTGAGGTGAATTGCCTTTGTGTGGCTCCAGAAAATTCACTTACCTCAGCAAGAGAAGGTAACACTGGGATAAATCTGAATCTTGCTTCTGAAATACAAATCTATACAAATAGTATAACATGACATTTTTAAAAGGGAACTGATAGAGTTACACATATATAAGAAGAATTTGATATATGCTGTTTGATCTTACCCATAAGTACGGAGAGGTTCTGGTTCTTAACTAGTCTTCTGGCTTAGCATCTGAAAGTTGTTCTTAAAAAGGAGTAGGTTCTGTGGACTGGCTTTTCTATTTCCCAGATTATTTTTGGTGGCATTTCTGCTTTCATCTAACTTGTTTTTTACGTTTTCTTAATGTAGAATATACTACATTTCTAAATTTACAGACTTGCAAATCACTAAGTGCCTAGGAAAGCTCTTGTTCCAATTATATTTAACAACAATTCTCCATGCCTCAAGACATTACATGGACTAATATGTTCAAGACCATAAAGCATTCATATGCTGTATTTACAGTATGTATATGTTCAGTTGAAATATTGGAGGGAAACATTGCATGCCAGCTCAGCCACACTACCACCATCAGAGGTACTTCCCAGTTCCCTAACCTGCATGTGCATCCTAGCACCCTTCCATCTCCATACCAAGATGAGACTGGTGCACAGTAGTGTACTCACTTCTCTAGGTACCAGATGAACTAGAGCAAACTAAGTAAATTTTTTGGGTGCTGGAAAACATGGGCCCCATAGTATAATGTGTAAGAAGGTAATAGCCACCAGTAGTATTTTATAACTGGTTATATCACATAGGTTTTATACAGAAAGTTTCTACTATTTGACACTGGTGAATTCAAAATTGGTCATAATATGAAATGAAAGTGCTAGGAAAAAGCCCTGAGCAAAATGATAGGACTTTAGTTTCGCAGTATGGGGCACTGTAAGAAGTAATTTTAAGCACCTGGTTTCCACTGCAAAGTCTGAAACCCTGCTTTAGGTAAATGGATTCCTCTTATAATGATAGAACAGAATTAGTGACTGAGACTGGGACTTCCAAAACCAGTCACACTGAATTGCTTAAGATCACAGGGAAGGGGGCAGTGAGTAAAGGGTGGATCTCACTCTGCACCCAGAGAACATTGTTTATTCCACTGGGGTTTAACAACCCAAGAGTCTCTCATGCAAACACATATCCCTGCTTTTACTTTCTTTTAAAATGAAATATAGATCGCTGTTCAAGCAGAGGAGATAATGGGTAGGCCTTGCTGGAGGACTGTTCAGTATGCATACTCATCTAACAGCTTCACTGAAACACCACTCAAAGCAGTCCTCAGAGACAACGGTGATTGATAGACAACTTGTCTATTCAAGATTGTGCTAACTCAGTTGGAAGGGTGGAACAATAGGCTTGGTCCTGCAAAACAAGTGTATTCACTGAACAGAGGGTGAATCAAGGTGAAACATGAACATCCAGACTGGGAGGTAGGAGCAATCTGAATTCTTGGTCTTTCTGACCAATATATCAAGGGGAGTCAGAAACAGTGCAACTCAGGTTTTGGACATGGAGACACGGTAAAGCTTTGTCATGGACATAGGTGTGCTAACACCTTTTTGGACAAAGTATTTTTGTTTTGCTTATGCCTTGGTGGTAGAAAAACAGGCGGACTTTGCTGCCAAACTTAACCTACAGCTATGTTTTACAAGAAAAGGTTAGCGCTGGAGTTTCCAGACAGCTGGCAAATTGCCACCAAGATAACAATGCCAACACTGCACATCTACTAACAGCAGACAACAACAGCTGGAGAGAACTTTTTAATAAAATAGCTTGTGAGAGACCAAGTTAATTTGCCTATTTTGCCTCAGGAAAGGTCTAGCCTGCAGGAATGTTTTGGACAGTCCTCCATACAAGTTTCATCTGTGACCAGTCTACAGACTGGTGGCTAGGGTACACTCCTGGCAGACATGAATTTGGATCCCCTTCAGATGTAGGAGTATCTTTCGTTGTATCGGAGAATGCTCTAGCCATCTGGCTCTTCTGGGAGGGAAGTGTTCCCTCCTCCTCCCCAAGGATTTCCAAAGAAAACAATTTCCACCACTGTATTGTGTAAGGATCACAATCTTGTATGCTCCAACATGCTGCCTGGATTAAGTTGTTATAGGAAAGACTACACTGCTGCGTAAAAGAGGGTTATATGAAAGAGTGAGGTCAAATACTGACCATCAACCCTGCTTAATTCCTGTCTCTGATTAGAACTGCTTCCGATAGCTCTCTCCGTGAGAGACCTGATGTAAAAATGGCTTGTCCTCAGCAGCATGGACATGAGCCAGTCCACACCACTGTAGTGGGTCTGGCTGAGCTGGTTTTCCCCACAGCTGCAGTGTTTTTGTGCTGGGAGCTAGAAGGGTGTTGATA
>JAVSBS010007460.1:1352-16642 GCA_033124195.1 Coracias cyanogaster
CACCACAGGCAGCCTGACCACCAAAGATCTTATCAACACGGCAACCGAAGAGCAGCGCAGTATCGGTGGCAGTCTAAGCACAGGTAAAACCGCAACTGGTGTCAGTCTCAACAACGTTGGCATCCAGCTAGGCAACACAGGCCGCGACTTTGAAAGTGAAACCCGTGCCACTATTGGTCAAGGCGCTATTGTCACAGGAGACGCACGTACAGGTAAAGACAGCCTAGCAGGTGTCAACCGTGATGCCTTAAATACCGAAACGATTACTAAAGATGTGCAAACGGGTGGACTGGCTGTCGATACGGGTATTGATACGCGTGTGTTGACCAGTAAGGGTCGAGATGAGATTGCTAAAGAGCAAAAGGAGCTTGGGAAGAACGTTAACACGACTGGCAAAATAACTGCTGCAGCTGGTATACAAGGCACACCCCGTCCGGTGATCAGCTCAGCTCCCCAGTTGATGTATTATGTGCTTTCTGCTGCAGCTAGTCTTTGTATTTTGGGGAGGAATTTGACATTTTTCTTTAATATCTGGGTTAAACTTGAAGTTACACTCTGAAATGTATATAATTAAGTTGTCGTGGAACAGCTGGTATGCAGTAGTCTACTAATTTTCTGTGCTTGTTTCTGGCGTAGATACAATGTGCATTACTTAAGTCATGATTAATTTGCATCGTATCTATTTCCCTGATTATCCATCATAAATGGTTACTTATTTACTTCAGCCCGACTTCTACACTGAATTAGGATCACGAGGTGCCCTCAAATGATGCCATTTGTGTGTATCTTTTTGTGACCGAGGCGGGCAAGCTCGGCTCTTGCTGAAGCATTTAATCCAGATGATTGTGCTCTCAAGGCAGAATCCAGCCCCACGTGCAAGTGGTGCCGTTACCCAGAGCAAATGGGACTCACTTTTCACATCCTCTGACAGACCAGGTGGAAATGTGCAGTGGATGCTAAGTGAAGCAAATACTGAATTAATAGAAAGCACCAGACCTGTTAAGCCGTTTCCAGGCATGTTCTCTGGCCAGGCCTCTCCCCACGCTGCTGCAGGCAGGGGGTGCTGACCTGCTGAGCCCTGGAGCACACCAGGTCTCAGGTGAGGCTGTGTGAGAAACCTCCCTGTCTGCAACCTTACAGATCCAGCTACCACGTGGACTTGGCTGCGTTTTGGGAACTGGGCAAATTGCATTTCCATCACTGTTTCTTGAATTCTGCCACTCTCGTTAGCATTACCTTCCTTTTGGTTTTTTTTTTCTTAATAACCAAGTATGGGAACTAAATCACAATCTTTTCCTTCTTTCCCTGTTACCTACAGAGCAATCAAGATAGTTCATTCCTGTTATGCAGCCATTTAATGATGCCTTGAGAACTTTTGACCTTTCATCCCTCTTGTTTTGGCACTAAAATCTTGGTGACATATTTAAGAGCAAATATTTGTATTTAAACTTCTGTCCTGTAAAGGAAATGAAAAATGCTTATTTTTAGATGTGATCTCATTGTGAAATTTCAGTGTCACAGGAAATTATACAAATAAAATCAAGTTGTACTGCACGTGTTCTGCAGGCAACTGTTAGGTCACTTTTTCCTACTTAAGCTTGAATGTTAGTACACAGTTGTTTCTTTAATTAACCACATTAAAAGAGCATTTTTAAATCTTAACATTTTCTAGCAATTCCCTAATCTGGATCACAGGACAACTGTGCAGATGCCGCTGTAGAAATATGTTGTACATTACAGACTGGAAATGAAATGGACTTTGTCTCAAATCTTTTCAACTGTCACAAAAGAATTTGTGCCTGATGTTTGTCATGCTTGCTTTCAGGCCAAAGCTGATTGGCTTTAAAACCAGAGCAAAACTCACTGAGCATGAAGTAGGGATTGGGAGAAGGAAGAGGTAAAGTGTACGTATCCACCATGGATTCTGCAAGGAATTTGTTCTGGTATAGCTAAAATATTAACTGCAAGTCTAAATCCAAATCCTGGGTTGTTTGGCGGTGCTGATACCTTAAAAGTCAATCTATATTCATGGGCAGCCAGTTTAAAAGTGCTTCAGTTGTGATTAGTGTCACCAGCTGCACACATATGCATGAGTGTATCTTTATAGTTAAATGTTTTTTTTAGTTAGGGATACAGAATTAGCTAATGAAGAAGAGTTCTGGAGGTCTTCAGTCGGGGAATTACACAGTTCAGACTATATGAACAGTTGAAAACTAGCCATTGTTCAAGTGGCTGCTGCTACACTCTGCTGAACCTGGCTGAGTAGATGCATGTTATCTACAATCTCTCAGGATTTCCTTCTGCCAACACAAAATGAAATTAAATGCAAAAAAAAAAAAAAAAAGAGATGAGGTCAATATTAAGGTGAAAAATTACATTCCAAAGTAAAGAAATGAACAAAGTTTCCTCTCTAATAATTGATATAATGACATGAATGACTTTCCTCTTTTATTCTTTGGAAATACTTAAGAATTAACCAGTCAGTGAGAGCTCTGGAGATAACAGATATTAAGAAGCTTCTCAGGAGGGTCAGTGCTCACTCCCGCTTTGAGGAAGAAGCTGATTTATGGAGCTTACAAGCATTTGAGCTGCTCACAAAGCTGAAAACAAGCCTTGGGCAGGCCCTGCACAGGAGTCACAGGGAGGGAGGTGCTAAGAAAGAGAAAGGACCTAAGAACTTAAAGGTAATCCGAAGGGTTTAATAAGCACCAAGTGGCCCGTGGTCGTGCAGTGATGAGCACAAGCTCAGACTCTGCTAAGAAACAGTGCTCCTGAGCTCAGCCCCAGCACTGCCCATTTGCTTTTGATTCTGCAGCTAGCTGGAGCTTCTTCGCAGTTCTGCAGTCCAGATTTTTAAGGTATTAACAAATCAAATTCCCAGCTGTCTCTTGACCTACTGGGGAGCTTTCTGTTTGCTTATTTGTTCAGAGTGGAACTGAATTCCCAGGTACCTCTCAGAATCTGGCCATTAATGCCTAGGAACACAAAAAGCTATGAGTAATGCAGAATTCACAGTGCAGAAGTCACATTTGTGATGCTTTTTAATTTCAATACCTTAGAAAGGCTGGTGGGTTTTGCACTTACACATATTTTTAAATAGCACAGATCACGTATCCATTCTGTGCCATTCAAAATTCCTGTTTTGGTTGGCTTTGATGTGACAAATACATCGCGGGATGCAACACAATATAGGGACAGTCAAGATAAGGCTGGTTTTGTGCAACACTCTGCGGAAGGGGCATGTTTTTTCACAAAACTACTTCTCGATTCTTGGGCTGAAATCCCATCCCACAACACTGTGGCAGTCCTCTGGACGTGACCGAGTCAGATTTAGCCTTTTTGGTTTCTACTGTCTGCTTAACAATTTGGCGAGGGGGAGCTAATTTTGGAGTTTCATATTCTGCTCCTCGTCTTCCTCCTACCTTGGCATTCTGCTAGAGGGAACACCAGGTCCATGCCTGCTTTTGCAGCCATTGCCAACCGTCTTGCTTGGCAGGCTGGTGAGTGCTTGTTCCTGCTTGGGTTTTCTGGCATCTGTCTCCAAGTGCGCAGCCTGTGCCAGCCAACAGACTATTAGCCCTGTCAAATATTGTGACTCTCTGGTGAATAGCACAGTGCGCGGTGTTGGCAACCCCGGAGTCGCTAAGCCTACAAGTAATTACTTGATTTGCAATTGTTTATTTCTTTATGTGCAAAAGCTGGAAAAATTCTGACATCCACAAAAGGATAAACGTTAATCTGCCCTGTGCCTTTGCGCTAATTACCTTTCTTCCATGATTTCTCTAATAGCTGCCACATTAGGACCGGCTCCTAGATGGGTATAGAAAGGACCTTCATCTTTTTCAATAATTTGCTCTGTTTAAAACAAAATAAAGGTTATTACTTCGAAGCTTCATCCTGTAATGCAAAAAGTCACATTGCAAAGCTTACATATAGCTCTTTAGAATACTGCTGTATGGGTCTGGGATCAAGTTTTCAAACATGTCTGTCCAAAGTACGCCCATGCGACTTCTACAAAGCATGCAAAGCACGTGGCTGAGCCTGCAAACAGCCGTGATACGGGCTGTGTGCCTTTTGCTAGCCCAAACAGTTGTTTCACGTCTCGCGCTTTACACTGAAATTCAAAAGGCATTTTCCTGTTATCACTGAACAGTTGTTTCTCCTTCTCCAACTTCCTCCTCTCCCAGTATCTAGAAAGGAGGATAAATGGGATAACAATGGTAAATATTGACGTTAGTGAGCTGTACACTACTTGTTTTTCAGCAGACATGTTACAGTGTAGGAACCTACAGAAGAAAAGTGGCCAGTAAGGTTACATAGAGAATTTCTGCCACCCAAAGAAAGACACTGTGAAATGAAAAAAAGCAAGTTTGCTGAAAGAAATCCCGCACGAGGCTTAGTCAAAATGCTTGTATGCTAAGAATGGGGCCTCAGTTTTCTGCGTGTAGGTAGGACCATGCCACAATCCTTCACGATATACGCCACAGGTTTGGTTTGGTACCAGGAGAAATGGCCAGGCGGGATGGTGGAGCTTTGCTGCCTCGTCCGAGGGCTGACTTTATGCTGCCATGATAGCTCCAAGGGCTGGATGAGGTGATGCTGCCCTTGATGTACAGCCTCCGCAAGCATGATGAAGGCATGCTATAAATCAGAACATGTCAACGTGGGAATGGCTTAATTTAATCTTCCTAAGGACAAGTGTTGGTAGGAAAGAGCAATAAACTCTATCAATTACGCTGTGGCACTGGCTTCTTCAAAGAGGAGAGGAACTAAGTTTCGTGTTCCTTTACTTCCTAGAGGGTCTGCTAAGACTGAAGAATTAAATGCAAGTGGAGAATAAGCTCTTTTGCTTAGTTAGTGGTTCCAGTACTGGCTAAAAAAGTAGTGAGAATAATGAAATGACTGCCAGAAAAACTTGTGCCAGCAACATTGGAGAAACAGTCTCAAGAAAAAAAAAACCCGAACAACTTCAGTGTTTTAAAAAAACCTACATTTTTTATGTTCTTTCTTATAAAAACACCAAGGAACAGCAAGGAACTGGTTTCCAGTTTTCTTCCTCGGAGCTTTGGAAATCCACTATACGTCCTCTTTCTGTTCCCATGCATCATCTACAAGACATAGCTCCAAGTGTTGAAAAGGCAAAAAGGTCAATTTTGCAGTTTTGGAGGAGAACTGGTTCAAATTCCCTCTTTTATAGTTGGTATGAAGTCCCAGTAAGTGAAATCCCAGTAAGTGAAACTATAACATGGATTTTTTTTTTAATTATTTTTTATTTTTTCAATTTTTAGAGCGGAACCTTTTGTCTCAGCCTGAATAGCTGTGAGGGAGCCTGAAAGCGCCCGTTAGACCTGGCTACGTGCAGTGTCAGTGCAAGGCCATGCCTGGCACCCTACTTTGCTTCCCTCTGCTCTATTCTTCCAGCTTTTGGAGATCAGGTACGCCATGAAGAAATACTGAGGGGTCCCCTTGCTGCTTTTTTAGTGCTGCTTGAGCAGCTTCTATGACACTGATCTCTTTAGCCTTGCAGGAGACAAGCGTGTGAAAGGGAGGGATAAACTCTTGAAAACCTGAGGAATAATCTGTCATCTCTTCTTTGCTTAGGCTTTACTGAAGGAAACTTCAGCAATTTCACTGTTAGAGCAAAAAATGGCATAAGGATCTCAAGTTTTGGACCCAGGACGTATTTTATAAATGCTATATCTCACCTTGACGAATAAATTAGATTATAAAGTTATGGCCTACTTTTTATCAGCATGTTGTCATTACGTGTCTGCTATGCAAGGAGAATGAATGTGAGGGGATCCATTACTGGCCATAAGCATTCCGAATGAAAAAGCAAACAGGTAATTGCTCCATGAAATATTGAGAAAGGGCCCGCGTGTATGGTTGGATAAGTGGAGTAGGAATTAGTACATAAAGTTACAATTTTGTAAATCTTTACTAATCACTGTTCTAAAAAAAAAAAAAAAAAAAAAACACCAAACCGAAAAAATCCTCCAACAAAAACATCAGCTAACCCCATGATCCCAACTTGAAGACTCATTTCCTTCCTGTGAACTAGTGCATTTTTAGTACATCTCAGCACTTACCAACACAGCTGCAAGATGGGAAATCATACTGGGTTTTGGCAGGTGTGTCCAATAAATTTTTTACAGGAGTATCCAATAACTTGGAAGGTGAGTCTAAAAAATTATTGAGAACAGTTCCAGCTGTTCTTTTGGTCGGGGTTTTCTCAGCAGACAGGTTTGCTTGCTGATCTAAGATTGGGGTCTGAGTGTCAAAATCTGCAGCACTGGTATTTCTTGATAGGATGGTAATAGGGCCTGCTGTTTCAACCTTCACGTGTTTAGGTGATTTGATGGTAAAAGTCTTGTGATCAAACAGTGATTTGACCTGTATCTGTTTTAGCTGCTGTTCCATTGTCTCGATGATGCTCTTTTGTTGCACATTCTCGCAGCCAAAGTGCTGATTCTCTTGTTTAATTGTTTTTTTCCACATTTTGTTTTCCAGCTGTCCAGTTGATGGACGCATGCAGACATTGGACTTTGTGCCAGCCTCGATTTTTATAGGCTTGCGCACTGCATTGGGACCCATCTCGGGTTTGGGTTGCTGGTATGCTTGTTGCTCCTGTTTTTGCAAGAGATGCCACCTTAGAGCAGCATGCTTCTGAAAATCCTTTGGGGTTTGGGACTGCAAATGACAACTTCTCTGGTCTTGGGAGTGTGGGGCAGTTTGCTGGCTGGGTGGTAAGTACCGCTGAGGAATCTGTGTAGCTGGTTGGCTTGGGAGATCTTGGTTCAGACCACCACCGTAGCACTGTGTTTGCTGGAGTGGTGGTAGGTGTCTAACTGAAGCTTCTTGTGTCTGTTGCTCTTGTTCTTGAAAACAGTGATTCACATCTCGCTTTGCGGTCAAGTTATTTGAAAAATACTGCACACGTTGCAAGTCCTGCATGTTGTTGGCTCCAAAGCATTCGATACTTGCAGCGTTTTCTTTCTTCTCAGAAATCAAGTGCGCGTTGTTTGGGCAGGGATGCTGCAGACCAGCATTTGCTTTCTGAGTGTAAAGGGGAGCTTTGCTGTTCGCGCTCTGAACCTGCTCTAGGCCTAGCTGAGCGTTATGCGCTGAGAATGCAGCTGGTTTCACGTACTTATTCCCAGTCTGAAAACATTCATCTACTTTAAGCTGATTGAAGGCTGTCCTGTCTAGCGGCTGCTCAGCATTGCTTAGAGAGTGGGAAATGGTTTGGGGCAGGTCTTTATTTTTCATTTGCAGAGCCTGCTGCTGGTTTGGGGTTAGCTGCGGACCACACGGCAGCTGCGCCTGCTTCTGGAGCATCTGCTGCAAAATGTGTGAATGCAAGAATTGCTCGTTTTCCCCTGGCTGGGTATTCAAGTGCTGCTGTTTCAGCGGGGCCCCTAAAGGCTGTTCGGCTTGTTGTTCTGGTCTTTGCTGGAAATGGAGCTGCTGCGGAGGGTGTTGCTGCACTTGGGACTTGAGTAGGGAATCCATCTTCATGAGCTGTGGCTGCGGTGAGTGTTTCTGGAACGGCAGCTGCTGGTCGGCTGTGGGACGCGGCTGCAGCTGGGAGGTCTCACTTTTGTACAGTGGAGGAGTTTGTTCCTGTTGCATTATCTTCTGGCCCTGGGGCTGTCCTGAAGGCCCCTTCAATGCATCAGGACTTCCAGCATACTGTTTTCTATAGGCGGTTTCGGCTGTGTGTGCCTGGAACTGAAGAATTGATCGCAGTAATGCTTCACTGGGCTTTTGGGGAGGCTCTCCCTGGCGGAACTGGGTGGAAACCAGTTCTATCCAGGCTGGTTTTGAATAATGTCGAGCCTGTTGCACAGGCTCTTTCGCTTGGTCCTTTTCTTTGTGGGGAGGAATCTCGGGTTCTCTCTGTCCCGGGAAGTGCCGATAGTGTTGCTGCAACTCACCCTCACTTCCGCACGCTTGCAGGTTTTGGAGGGGAGGCTCTGGCGCTGGCGTCATTTCTTCTGGGTGCTGCTGAATTGAGGCGGCCACAGCAGCTTGCAGGTTGCTTTCACTGACATCTTGTTGTGCCAGTCGTGCCTGCTGCGGAAGTCTCTGTGGAGGGTGAAGTTCTTGTTGGCGGAGGCTGGGACTTTCTGCTATTGGTCCCTGCTGTTGCCCTTCATTCTTTATCTCCCCAGGAAGAGTTTCATCACATCTGTTGTCATAGGAATGGTGTCCTTCATGCGCCACGGCTGGCAGTGCACTGTTCATTTCTGGAGCAGGAGGAGTGGAGGAATCTTTGTGAAACGTTGAGTTCTGTTTAAAGAAAGCACCATTTTTTTCTGCTTGCTCAGAAAACCTTTCCAGAGCGGTGTTCTGAGCTTGCAGGTTACTGCTGGAACTGAGAGAGAGGTCTTGGTTGGGAACCTGCCCTATGCTGCCATGAACAGTACTGTTTCCTATGGGTAACTGGTGTGGATCATAGCCTGGAATCTGCTGCTGTAGCTGCAGTTCTGGTTTCTGAAGCGAACAGCTACCTGGCAATACGGGTGGTTTACTGGAGTCTTCTGCATTGTAGACCTCAGTAACCACTACAGCTGGCACTTGAGGCAGCTCAGAGTTTGAGGTCTGTGGGGAAGTGATCTGCCCTGAGGTATGGGATGAATGCGTTGTCTCATAGGACAACTCATTAGTAGCCTGACTGGTAATGGCATTGATATGAGATGTGTTCTTCTGCATTGCTATGGAAACATGTTCTGGATAATATTGAGACAGTGTTTTCTCCAGGAGTTCACCATGCATGCTTTCCATGGAAGAGGCAGAAACTGTAGCACCATTAGGCATTGGCACTGCCTTGTTCTTAAGTAGTAAGACATTGTCCCTGTTATGGCAATGAATGTTTTCCCGCTCCTGCTCATCCTGAATCAGAAGGTCATGAGGGTTTTCTGAACCATCACTGTTGTATCTTGTAGACTGTAGCAAATCCGGAGCTTCATTTTCTTGTCCTGTAAAACTTTCAGGTTTCTTCTCACTGTAACAATTGGAGATGCTTGGTTTTTCGTTATTATCTTCTGGCTCAGCTTGTTCTCCGTTTACCTCTTTGTCTTGTTTCACTTTCTTGCTCTCATGAAGTCCATACAGAGAGGGCTCACTAAAAGTGCGTTTTATCCCACCATTTTGCATATATTTGGAACATACTTTCCTTCCTTGTAAAAGGTCGGGGCTAACCCGGTTGTTTGGACTTCCCTTCAGGTGGGGCACTCCATAGTTGCTTTTAATGAATAGCTGCTTGTGTTCTCCATTTACTTCAAAGTCAGGCCTCTCTGTTGCTGGACTTCCGTTCTGTAGCTTCACGACAGAAGGCTCTGCCTGGCACGTGTGAGAAGATTGCGGTATTAGGAACGGACTCAATCTATTGCCGTCAACATGGTTGGTTCTGTCCTGTTCCATCTGGCCTGCTCCGGGGCCATCCACAAGGCTACCCTCTGAATGTATCTGAAAGAGAAAAGAAACAGGAGAGGATCTAAGTCAACCGTAGTTTCCGTTGAGGGACAGCCAATTACCAGTGATTCCTGCAGCGCTCAAGCACCCATCATCCCGACCAGCTCCCACACACAACGTGAGCTCGCAGGCGCACCTGAGGGGTGTTCCACTACACCGCATTTTGCAGCTCTCTCACTCCCTTTTTCTTGAAGGCTTGTTCTTCAAGATGAAAAGAGAGTGAAATGACAGAGTGGCTCCTTATCCCTGTTTAATGCACATTTTACAGAAAAAAAGTCTGTCCTAATGGTGCAAAAACTATTCTCTGCTTTTGAATGATTTGCATAGACTCCTCTGTTGTCAGTTCTTCTCCTTAGAAAGGCAGAACTTCATGCCGAAACCACAGTTCCCGGACTTGGTGCTAATCCTGTTATTTGATTAAGTGTGTCAAACCTCTTCTGTGTGATTTGAAGGATTATTGCCACCAAGCTTGCCAATCAGAGGGGGAAACCTCCTTTCCTCTGTCTTCAGATGTTTGCCAAGGTCTTTGAAAACTGGCATTCCTAAAGACCACGCAAGTGGCATGGCACACGTGAGATAAAGCCACGCTTCATTGCTGTTCATAGGAACTCTTACAGTTCATCAACATCTTGGTAATGTCAGGGACAAATTGAGATATTTCTGAAAGGTTTGGTGGAAGTGGTACTTTTTCAGGTATTAATATCTTTTCAAATTTACATATAGACATCAAGCATGGCTTAAACTTTGTATTAGGGCTTGAACCGAGCCTCTCAGATGTGAGAGGCTTTTTTCTTCCTTGTTTTGTTTTACTTCCTTGTTTGGATGGGAAAATCCCATTTTCTCATATACTCTTTATATTTTATTTATAAAGTGAAGTTCTTCATCGGATAAAAGTGTGCAGTGACAACGTGTAGGACATTGTGTAGCGAACAGATTCCACATAATGACAAGCTAGTCCTGTTCACATGGATCTTCCCAGGATTCACAATCCCAGTTAAGATAGATAAAGCCTTTGTTTGACTCTGCTTGTAATTTATTCTTTGTTGCATTTATAGTTCTTAACTGGTCACAAATGACAGAAGACAGACGGACAGAGGGTCTTACAGATGTGAGATTGCACAGAGAAAATTTGGAGTCGTGTGTGTTTTTGTCCTGAAGCTTTTGGTTTTAGTTTGCATAAAAGGGAATCTGAAGGGTTCTCCATTACCGGGTCATTCCTGGTTGGAATGCAAAGTCAGGAGAAGCTCTACACATGGCTGGAACTGCCACTGCATAGGAAGAACTACTGAAAAATTTCTCCCATCACTGTTATCCTGCTTATGTATTTATCCTACACTTTTTATTTTTTTTAATGCTAAGGAAAATCTGATCTATACAGTTTTCAGTGCAGTATTGCCTTACTTCCTTGAGTAATATGATTCTAGAGTGCATTTTAAAGTAATATTAATTAATGAGACTAATTACATCCAGCAGAATTTTCTCTGCTTGCAGCTCTGATTTCAGTATCAGGACAATTCAAACATATATTTTGACTGACAAGCACCTACAGGATAACTTGTATCCACTTCCTCCTTATCCCAAACCTGCTTTTAGATTTACTTTTGACCTCCTGAATATTTTTTCTTCTCTTTCTGTACTCAGTTTCTGTTTTGCATTACAGAAGTAGAGAAGTTCTCTCTGCAAGTAACAGTACTTTAAAAAAAGAGTTTTTGAAGGGAAAGCTAAGAATAGGGAGATGGAAAAGAATGTTTGTCCATCATACCTATTTTCTTGACAAGGGGGAAGTAAGCTTCTTCCCTTCTAGATATATTTCAGTGTATTTCCCAACCTGGATTTAAAGCACCACAAGACATAAGCCTTTGCAGCTTGCCCAGGGAGATGATATTCCTTCCACTCTTAACAGAAACCACAGTGAAAAGGATTCCTCTGATGTGTCACTCTAGGCCAGGCAGCAGAATGATGCTACCAGAAAGTCTGAAAAATAAAATGTCAGTCTAATTTGGAAACCATTCTTCACCTTTACACCTTTCGTACGTAGAAACTGCAGCTGAACTACAACTCAGACATGAGTGTGTAGGCTGCTGTATTTCACAAGTATGAAATGAAATAAAAGGCACCACAGTAATTAACACTGTGCTGCCAAGCTGCTTCTAAAATATTTATTTCTTTTAAAAAAGTTTTAGTCTCTGTGTTTGAACCATGAGAAACTTCATCTGGCCCTCAAAGTCTGCCTTGCTGTTTGTGTTCTGGTGTACCCTGTGGGTTGCGACTAAATTCCTTCTGACAGTTCCCAGGCAATCTTTCTTCTCACCTCCTTACTGACAGGTAAAAAGACCTTTTTGTTTAGAAGTGGCGGCTGCCCCACTTCTCTACATTTAGCTTGCAAACCCCTCAAAGGAAGACATCGGTGCTTCAGAAAACAGTCTTAGGTTCATGCCATCCTCAGAAACTGGGAGGCTGCATTCACCGCGTGACAGGGATTGTTAGTCACAGTATTCTCAAAGACCTCATGGTATGAGTCAACCAGTTCCCCCAGATTCTGATCACCTCCAGTGTAAAAGGCATTGGTGTTAGACATTGCAAAGGACACAGAAATCATTTGGTTCTTTAAAATACAAAGTTAATTCATCAATTAACAGTGCCAGATTTGCATTTTTTAAAATGCATCTAGGATTGTGGTGACTTTGCATTATATTTCTTTCTCTCTGCCTGCACTCTGTTATTCACAATCCTTGAGTCTCACCTAAGCACAAACCTTGCTCAAATCACAGCAATTATTTGTAATTTAAAACTGGCAAAAGACAAATGGCAGTGATACCTTTATTACCGGTTTTAGCTGGGACACCATGGAGGTATTCTTGATGCTACTGCTAAGCAGACTTGGTTGTGCCTTACAAAGTCTCTGTGCTATTCTTTATAATTGTTGTGGGGTGAACTGTGTGCCTCTCAAAGTAAATCCACCTTTACCTAAGCGCAGCGGTTAGCCTTTTTTCTCTTTCCCATAACCGTATTTTATCCAGATCATTTAGAAGCTTCATGTATTTTCCTTCGGCTATAATTGATTAGAAATTCAAGTCACATCAGCAGCATCTGTGAAACAATTACTGCATCCAGGACTGACTCTGCAGTCTAATCCATCATAATTATGACTGGCCTCTTTGAAGATGCCACGATGCGTGACTTAAATATAGCACATTACTGTGCAAATGGATCAGCCTCTCATCCCACCGATACGCGTTCAAGTTGTAATTCAGTCCGCCACCGTTTGACTTTCTCAGACGCAAGCAAGGTATATACATTTGTTTCTTGCGACATATGGGGCACAAATTGGAAACCGGGTCCTCAAAGACAGTTTGAGCTTTTGTTTTGTTTTGTTTTATGGGCAAGCTTGGCATATTCCTGTCACCTCCATCAATACAGGAACACCGAAAGACTGTGGAAGGCATTGTTATGAGCACAACAAACATTTCTGTGGCAACAAAAGTATTCTTAGTTATATCGTTTTCTTTCATGGAAAACCTTTCTTTACTTCTAGCCAGTTCTAGAGGTTCACGCCTTACTTTGTAGAGCACCCGTATCTGGGGAGTTTGTGAATGCAAAGCGGTTCAATTGAGTGAATGGACAAATACACACACTGCAGGGGAGCACAATATTCTGCAAAGCTGGGAAAGATTCCCAGTAGAAAAAGTAGGTGTGGGAATGCCATGTCAGAGTACGCATGGTCCTAAAAGGACCAAGAGGTGGGATGCCAGATGGGTCGTTTCCCCTTCTGGGTTTAGCTAGGATAGACCTCAGAGGTTTTTCTCCCTAGCAGAAATATAGCTCCTCAGATCATGACCTCAGCTGACGTGTGCTCGAGTGACTATCAGGATGAGACTCAAGAGAGCAGAAGTCAGATATCCACGAGCTTGTCGATAGCTCACTGGGTTGTTCTGGAGTGCTGCCACAGCCTCCAGCCTGCTGGCACCCTTCTGCCACTGCCAGATGACACAGAGCTCTGAATTGGTCCCAGACAAGAAACCCCTGTAGCACTTTCTGAACAGAAGGTGAATTTCCCTCTATGTCTTGCCAAACTCCGGTTTGGTAAATTGTACTTTCTGCTTGTTCTCTCCTGCCCCTAATGCCTGTGTACAGGAGTTGGCTTCACTTTGCTGTGTGTTACTGTGTGCTGTTGTGCCGTTCCTTCTCTCCTCTGAAGCTCACACCACTGGCAGAGAGGTCTAAATCCCGAACTTCCGACAAGTGAAAAAGCTCCTAAAGTGAAGGGGCTTTTTTCCCCTCCTGTTTCAAGAATGAATGAAAATTTGAGAAAAGGCATGAGTAGAGTTATTCCTAAATAACAACACTCATGTCGCATTTTCCGAAAGCTTAATTTCTGCACTAAAACCTGAAATCTTCTGGCCTTGCACGTATGTGAAATTGTTTCTGACTCAGTCTGTGTCAAAGTTTTCTTTTTTAACTTTGGCACAAGCTGTACATGTTGTATGTTATATAGTTATAATGCCAAACACCGTGATTTATAGCCATGTGGTTATTGTGGGATGTCATTTTTCTCTGGCCTATCCAAGGAGCAGTTGCTTCAGCTGTGCCTTGGGTTAACACCTGTAAGCAAGCTGCGAATGTTACTAGAGGAGTAAAGACATGCGGTGAACTCAGATGGACGGTGTAACATATCAAAGCTCCTTATTAGTGAGACATGTCCCCTGCTGCTGGGATAAAATGTTGCACGTGTGAAAGCTGTGCTATAGCTTAAGGATTTCCTATATGTTTCACACTTAAGGCGCGCTGTTTATGCACTGCAAAACAAAGCAAGCTTCCATGTGGAAACCAATGGGAGAGGCAAGACTGGGACAACGCCTGCCCGGGGTCTGCTTGGTTTGCCATTCTCAGAACAGCTTCTTCCCAAGACAGAGTTGCTGCTAGTTTGTAATAAACACGGTGTCATCAGAAACCAAACCCCGTCTGGGCCTGTTGTTTAAATATGGGTTTAACATGCTATTCTGAAGCCAAGGCACCCATGAGAGAAAATTGTAACTCCGTTGCCCAAAGCAGACTCAGAAGAGAGATTGCGTTCATGTTAAGGTGAATTTAGGCTCCAAACCCCACAACATGCCCTAAGGATTTGCTCTGCTCCCTACCAGCATCACTGCTGCCCTGCTGCAAGGGTGGTGGCTGAGGAAAACACAGGGGAACTTCACAGCAGATGTAAAGGCCCCAGAAGGACAAGAACACTCTGTTGTTAGCCAGGCTTTATGGTTACAATGGGGTCCTTTTGCACTGCCTTCAGCTGTCTCTTAATTTGGATAGTATATTTATTCAGTGCATTAGCAATGCTTTGGAAAAAAACTTGCATAAGGATGCAGTGCCTTCTCTGTCCCCTGGAATTTTTAAGTCAAGGTTATGTCTAAAATATATGTATGGCTTTCTCATTGCAGATTTAAATAGCAGTTAAGGGGTTAATCTGGAAACTACTGGATGAGACTTTGTGATTGTATCCTGTAGGAGGTCATGTTGCATTAATATAATTGTCTTCTCTGGCATTTGCATCTACGAATAATCTGTGTCAAACAGAAAAGAAAATGTGAGATGGCTAAAATTTGTTACCTAATTTATTAGCTAATTTAACATTAATTTACAGGGAAAATGGTGACTAGCGAATATAGATATAAGCAGACATAAGGGAATGAAGAGCATGGGGTTTGTGAAATATGAGGATTAATAATTCATTAAATCTTAGCCGAGCCAGAAGCCTCATAATTCATGCATTTTAAAATAAACTAGTGCTACCAAGCCCCCTCCCCCCCCCCCCGCCT
>JAVSBS010007460.1:25593-43574 GCA_033124195.1 Coracias cyanogaster
AGGTTAGACATTAGGAAAAACTACACCGAAAGGGTTGTCAAGGACTGGAACGGGCCGCACAGGGAGGTGGTTGAATCGCCATCCCTGGGTGTATTTAAAAGCTGTCTAAAGAGGGTGCTCAAGGATATGGTGTAGAAGTGGGACTGGTAGAGATAGAGAATGGTTGGACTCGATGATCTTGTAGGTTCTTTCCAGCCATCGCAATTCTGTGTTTCTGTGTGATTCTCAGAGTTTGTCAGGCAGTGACCTTCGCTAGGGGTTTATTGCAGGTTTCACTCTTGCTCAGGTCCCTTAGGAACTTATTGCATAGTTTGCACTGACTGTGGAACCAAAAGTTACCACTATTTTTACTTGTTATAGAAAGTTTTTGTTTAAAAAGCAGCAAAAAGATACACACAGAGTATGTGTGTGTGCAGAGGAGTCAGAGAACTGTAAGGAATTCTGGCTGAAATGATTGCAGCATTTTATCTTCTGTGCTCTGTTTGTCTGTTGCTTAGAATTATAATAGTGATTCAAGGGCCCAAAAAGGCAGGAGGATCAGACTAATTCCTCCAGATACAGCTGGTGAGAAAAGCCTTCCTTCCTTATTGAAAGTTTAAGCTTGTGCTGTGCAACTATAGCACTCATTTCCAATAAACTGAAATAACTTTGATTCAGATCAGTCTTTATAGGCACTTGCCCACATGACCCTCTGTACCTCCCACTGTATTCCCTAATCCCGGTCACTTGCACTGAAACCCTCGCATCTAGCCTGCTACCAGGAGATGCGCTCATTTGAGCAGGGATACCAACTGTGGGATTTCTGAAGCCACTTCTTTGAGGCTAACCATCTCTGGAGAGCCCTCCTACTCCCCAGAGTGAGTGCTGAGTTACTGAATGACAGTGGGGCTTCCACATGACACCACCGAGCCTTCATTTTACCTTCCAGCTGTAACAGGGCATCAGCCTTTGCCAGTTTTGATCATATAGGTCACAACCCCAGACAAATATTCACAGGGAATTACAGTAACCAGTACATGACAGGGTACGGAATTTAGGAAACACATTTTGTAAGCACTTTAAGTACTTGCTGTTACCTCTTTCTGTTAAAGGTATAGATATGTATTTGTAATATAAAGAGCTATATAATATACAGGACTTAGCTAAGGCAAGTCCTGCAAACAATACTTTTAAGAGCAGATTTGCACCTCACACATGAAGACATGAGGATGGCAACTACAGCACGTGTTATGCTGAACTTTCCCTGCAGGATTCGAGGTGGCCAGACTGCCACCACATCCCAGACTGACACGGCTGGGAAACCCCAGCACCTTTTCCATCCCTGGGGAATGCAGCGTGCAAAATGCTATTCCCATCTGTTACTGTATATATACTTTTACATGTAACTATATGTGGAAAAGAGGACCATAAACTTTTGCATCCATCACAATGGGCAGGAAAACTGGCGTTGACTACCAGAGACCACATAAACATTAGAGACTCTACTAACTTTGAGGTGCTACTTTCAATTACAGGAAAAGCAGGCAGTGGTGGTATTTTTTTATGTTGGTCATGCCCCAGTAACTCCCACAGTGCTCTTCTTTTGTAATACTGAGTCTTTCATTGCTTGACAATGTTTATTTGCATTCTTTGTATTTTTTGCTTGAAGGGAAACTCTTCTGTGAGCCTTTTTTTTAAAAAAAAAGCCAACCCCAAACCAACCACTTTAATTTTGAAGTCTAGTTTCTGAATTTCTCATCTTCTCAAAAGGAAAAAAATAGATTTCTAATATCTGAATGAAGAAAAGAAGATGGATAATGTTAAGTACTAGATACTTCCAAAGAGCAAAGATGATCAGCTTTCTCTGTCACTGTTATAGTTAGAAAGTGCATGTGACAACGTTATGCTGATCATCTGCTGGAAAGATTTACACGATTCTCTCACTCATTACCTTTTAGTCATGATACAAAGCTTAGTTAAAGTCACCACAGATGACAAACAAGAAACTGTGTTTCTTCAATTAAAATCTTTGGTGATTTTCAAAAGCACAAAGTAGTTGCATTAGAGTTTCCTGCCTGTATGATGTTGCTCCTGTGTTCCAAAATCTCACCCATCTGTGTTGCTGCATTTCTGCTCGTGACAATTTAGCTTCTAAGCATTTGAGTCAAAGCCCAGGGAAGTCAAAATTACACCACAGGGTCTTAAATAAGAGGGATATTCCAAAAAGACACCCCATACCTAGAAAGGTATGTATTTTCATTTCCCATACGACTTTGGTCCGTGGTCAGTGTCTGTCTTACAGAATTGCAGAACTGCAAGATGCTTTACAACAGGAACCTGAATCAGTAAGGATGGGCAGAGATCTCTTTCCTTCCACAGTTCCACAGTCCTCACAGTTGGTTGTTTTTATTGTTTTCATTTCAACATTAGTTGTATTTGAGAGCTTCTGAGGAAGGAAGAAAATCTCGACAAATCTCATGCTTATGCTTTTCGTCCTATAGAAAAAGTTCTATATTCCTTTTTCTTTCATTCTTCCTGATTTTAAAACGGAGCTAAGACAGTGTAGCACGACTACTGGTTTTGCAAATGTAAACTCTGGTTGTGTAGTTCAGACATAAACTAGGAATCTTTCTAGATTAGGAGAGAAAGGAGCTACAGAAATGCATAATCTTTGTCACCGTTGACCTTTTCTCTCCTTGAACTTATGAGTGTTCTCTCAAGAAGTAGAAATTCTTGTTCTTGCTGTGCATGGAGGAGATAGGGACAATATCAGAAGGGGGAGGCAGTTCTGTTTTCCTAAAAGGTAACTAACTAAGAAAGGAGGGAAAGAACAGCCAGAAACTGCTTGGGGGAGATGTTTGCCCAGAAGGAGAAAACCCATAATATCACAGCTGAGATCAGTTACAGTGAAAAGACTGTAAGAGATGAAGAGAGTGAAGGGGGGATGCAAAGTTTGTAGAAGGAAAATGCACCCACCAAGGGTGGAATGGCAGAGATCAGCATTCAGATTTGAAATTGTTTTTTTAGAGAAAGGAAGGATGGGATGGGGAGAGGGTAGGGGGTATCATCATCTGCTTAAATGTTTATTTAATGGAGAAGAAAAGAAAAGAAAAATGCAAATACAGGAAAGCTTCCTGTGCCTGGGCTAAGAAAACCCTCAGAGTCACTAACACATTGAATAAACCCTGGTTTAGGCAGGTAATGACTTGAAACTCCCTGCTGAAAACAAAGGTGGTTCACAATGAAGCCTGACAGATGCAGAAGCAATGTGACTGTGAGATGGCACAGTTATTCCATTTTCAGGGACGATGGGAGTTTATCTAAGGATAAAGGAGGGAGGGATTCCCTGTGCAAGGTCAGTGTGGGGGAAGAGATCCAGGGGGAGACCAGCTGTCTGTACTTACTAACCTCTAATCCAGGAGGGCGGCTTTGTGGTGCTGTTCCAATACAAAAACAGGTTAGATGAATGCCGATGAGGCACCGGCCATCTAGGAAGTCATTTTCTGTTTCACTGATTTTGGTTCTTGTTGTTTTGTCTTCCCCTCTCTTTGTATGTAAAACAAGTGTTCAAGGAGTTCCTGAAGAGAGGTCGCCCTGCTCCTCTCTGACAGCGGCACCTCGAGCAAGGTGGCTGACGCTGGCCAAAGGGTGAGCCAGCACTTCACCAAAAGCCCCGATAGTACATAAATTCGGATCTTCACCAGACAGATAATTTTATGTGGTCTGCAGAAGAATAGGCCTTTGTCAGAATGAGATGATAGCTGACTTTGTTTGGGAGGGGGAAGGGAAGGAGTTTTCTCAATTTTCGTGTATTTCTATTCAGCTGCTGCAGAAACATTCTCATCTGCTTTGAATCTACATTTTAATTTCCAACCCTAGCAAGAAATGAAGCAAACTGGCTTGCTCTGCCTGGCAAAGTACACACATAGCAAGTTGTTGAGCTGAAAACTCTTCCAAAATCCAGGAATGTAACAAAAGCCACGTTACCTGGCTTTGTGCTCTTTTTAACTGTAAGATGATGATAATCAGAAAATGAATTTAATCAGTCTTGAAAAGTTGTCACTTCCTCAGAGTACATGCTTTCTTTGCTCTGCTCTGTCAGGACAATTTGGTTTAAGGAAGTGACACCGTAAATAAGAAAACCCAAACCCATTTCATTTCTCTGGTGAAAGCAGGCAATGGAGCTTTGCCTGCTCTTCTGCATGATTAATGGGTAGTGAAACCAAGGGTGCACATTAAATTGTTGATTACCCTCATTTATAACACCTACATCTGGAGTCATGTAGTATGACATGACTTTTGCCACTAACAGTAGAATCTTGCACTTTTATATATATATATTTGAATGCTCAAGGGCTTATTTTAGCTTTACAATCTGCACAGTTCAAGTTTTTGCTTGCCTTTCCTAGCGCAGGAAATTTTATCCCTAACTGTCAACAGGTGTCAGAAACAGAAGCAGCTGGAGCAGAGCTGAACAACGTTTCTGTTCTGATCTGATAAACTTGCAAATAAACCACATGTAACTTCTGTTATGGACGCTCAGCAAAAGCTAATCGTGAGGCAGACCCCAAGTTAATTTCTGTGCCTGTTTCACAAGCTGTAAGGGGGGGATAGGGAGTGCTATACAGACTAAACTAACTCGCAGGCTGATAAGAAGCAGAACTGCCTCTTAAATTGCTCCTAGCTGAAAGGAATCATAGAAATGCAAGTTACTTGCATTGCATTCTAGAGAGAGTTTAATTTAAAGGGATTCTTTTTTGTGATGGAAAGAAAATGGACAAGCGAAACTGCTGAAGCAAACTTAAGCTGTTGTGAGAAATGGAGAAGAGGGTTTACTGTGAGCTGAAAGGGAAAAGAATTGAAAGATGCCCATTCAAATGCTTCATCTGCCTCCTAATTTTAATTAAGACTCCTCCTTTGTAACTATGCCACAGAGCCTGAGTCTTTAAAAAAAAAAAAAAAAGTTATCACTAGGCAGATTTCCGAGAGTCTCCTGATTGAATCATCATTTTAATCTCTTCACTGCCACCCCCCTCTCCTGAGCAGAAGCTACCGGCTGCATTATCTTACAATTAACATGCTGAGAAATGCTGGTATGCTCCTCAGGGAGTTTCAGTGAGGCAAAGCACTGTTTTAAAATATTCTGTGTGGTAAAATATCCTGTGGTTTTTGTGAAGCCTGGATGCACACCTTGTTTTCACCAGTAAAAAATATTCTTCATGAACTTTTTCGGAAGTAAAAAAATATTCCTTTCCTTCAATTCTTCTCCTCCTCCCTCCCCCCTCTTCCTTCTGAATATTCCCTCCAAGTTTGGAGAACTTGACAAATAGAGTGGTCTTTGCAAAGAAGTACTGATCAGTGACAAAAACTGCTGGCTGGGCTTGCATGTCTTTGCTCGGTGCCCTTGTACTTTCTCAGATCTTTCCTTGTCCTTTTCTTACTCTTCATGGCTCTCCCCTCTTCCCCAACAAAGCACTAGAAACAGCTACTTGCTCCATGCCTGGTGGGGTCCCAGCCCGCTCTTCTGCACCACCCTGCTCCAATCCCACAGAAGCCAAGCCAGGTTTGTGGAACTGGGTCACTGCTCCCAGTTAGACACCACCCACTGTACCAGTCTCCTCTCCTAGCAACAAAAAAAGGAGGAGGGGAAATAAAAAAAGCGAACAAATCCTTTCTGCGCCTTCTCCCTCTGCCACCTTTGTAAGCCACACATCAGCCCAAGCAAGGTCTGCCCACAGGGACATGCTAATTGAGATGTTGTTTGGCAGCAGACTCTGTCCTCTACAAATGTTCACAAAATGACTAATTAAAAACAAGCCTCTTGCCCTGCTTCCTTCCCTCGACAAGTTAACATAGGCATGTTTTTCCTTTCATTATTTTAAGGACAACAATAAAGAACATGCTAAGGAAAGAGCACTTCAGGGTTTTTTTCTGAAGAAAATAGCAAGGGTGGTTGTCCCTTTCTTCTCACACGCCCTGATGGCTGCCCGCATTGCAGGGAAGGTACCAACCAGGAGGAAGTAATGCGAGAGGCGGTGTATGGGGAAAGGTGGGTTGTTCCAGGCAATTTTTAATTACAGTGACAAAGGAGTAAATATGCTTAACTGTAAGAGTTCTGTCTCTGCTGTCCCAAAAGTACTTTGGGTATTCAGTATGAGAATAAACAGATTTTCTGTGAAGCCAGGAAGGTTAGGTTTCAGTGAGGAAACCCTTCTGCTCAGCTGAGCGTCTGTCCTCCCACGGCCTTGCTTGGAAACCAGAAGGCACCAAGTAGGAATGCAGAGCGCTGCGTTACTCCAGAAAGCACACATGGTGCCAAATGGGCAGAGCTCTTAATTACATCAGAGGTAATCACGGTGTAATCATGGAAACATGCAAGGAATGGGAGTAGCTTTAATTCAGGAAAAATAGCTAGCCGCGTTGTGTAATGGAGAAAACCAGCAAGTGCAGGAGAAGAACGCAATGGTGAGGTGACTGCTGCAAAATGGACAAAGGAATGATTTCCACAGGGATTGCAGATTGTGAAGCAACAGGCTGGATTTTTATCTAGCTGTTGGCGTGACTAACATGAGGTCTGTGCGTATGTGAAACCCTGAGGAACTGCTTTCACTGTTACTCCACTGCGTGAGTAGTCACTGTTGTCTAAACTTGGGAATAATTGCTGTGAAACTTGCAAGCACATAGGAGTTTTCCTGTAGGCTGAGTGGACAAATTCCCGAGGGGGAAAGCAGTTGGCTCCTTGCGAGGACCTTGATCTCTAGACTTGGAGAGGAACGGTTTTGCTGTGCTGGAAAAAGCTGCATGTGCTTCCACGTGCTTTGGAGACAGCCTCCCGGCTGGGTGCGAGCCAGCTGCCTGATAGGAACATGCTGAGGAAGCAGCTCAGCTCCATGTGCAGCCAGGCTGCTGGGCGAGCGCCCGCAATGCCCAGGGACGCAGCGAGGGAACCCGTGTTTACTCCTGCCGAGGCTAGGAAGGGCTGACAGTGTGGCATTGCGCCCACTCTCCAGGTGGCTGGTGGGTGTTGTTCTTCCCAGCAACTACTTGGGAAACCTTAACCAAACCCGAGTATGGGACTGAAGAAATGAGCAAAAGATGGGCCAAAACGTGCAGGGGTGTTTAAGCACGCAGACATGCAGATGGGCACCTCATGGGGATTCACAAAATCATGTTGGTAGTTAACATCATTAGAAACTTTGTGCGAAGTGCAGCAGTACCCATCTGACTCTCTGGAGATCTAAACGCCTCTGGAGAGATGGTCCTTAGGACCTGTTTGGCCAGCAGTCATGTATGCAGGTTTAGGTGACTGCAGTACACGTGGATCTGATGCTTGCAAACGCACCTCTCCTGCATGGTACCTGAGCTCTGCTGTGTACTGCGGGTGGTTTGGTAGCCAGCTCTCTGAAACGCCTGCCTCTGGCATTCAGTCAGCAGTCCCGTAGGTAGTTTGTGGAACTGCCGCTGACCTCCATGAGATCCTGTCAATATGTGGACAGTTGCCAGAATCAGCCTGATGAAGCTGAGGGCAAATTGTTATGCAAAAAAAGAGAAAAGTGCAGTAGCAACTCCACCTTCAGCTGTGATACTGGACCTCCCTTCCTGAGCAGGTAAATTAACTTGGTTACAAGAAGACAAATGCTGCAAGAAGTAGGGCTCATATTTCCATACGTAAACCCACCTTCCCCTTATGCCAGCACCAAACCCTCAACACAGAAAGCCAAAGCAGCTTGATTTACAGGCACAAAAGTCTGTCTTCCTCTGAAACAGTTAACTACATTTTTGTTCAGGGTAAGCGGAGGGCAGGGAGTGAAAGGTGTGATCTTTACATGTCGGGGGTTTATTTATATAAACTATACGGAACACCTTGACAATCTTTGGGATACACAGAGCTATATATAGAAATGTGAGTAACTGTATTAGTGAGCGTGATGCTGTGTGCGAGCCAGAATATTCCTGTGTGTTTTCAGCCACCTGCTTGCCTTCCCCCCCTCTAGCCTCACACAGGTTATTCTAAATCACTTTAGCTTTATCTAAAATAATTTTTTCTTGCCTTGTACAGCAGTTATATTTCTGTATGAATACTAGGTAGTCAGGGACTTCCTCAAAACCTCCTAGTTTGTCTTGTGGTTTCTACTAAATAAATACCTTTATTAGGATCTTGTAAAGCTCTCTCTCTATCCCTTTGGAGTCGGTTATTCTGCAGTGAGCAGGTTATACAAAAAACTCATTGCTGGAGAAGTGCTATGCCATGAGAGTCAGTAGATCAGTAGTGCCAACAGGCTGATGATTCCTCCAGAATTTGTTCATCCCTATCATCATCCTGAATTATTTACAGAGTAAGTAACTGAGCACTCACCTAGGAAATAACGCCTTTCCAGGCCACACAATCACACAAGGGATTTCAGAACTGTTACATCTATTTTGAGGTTTAAGAACGCCATGCTGTGAACTAGTATTTGTTACTCCTGAACTGAAATGCAAATGCCAAATGATTCTGACTGGAGTGGGAGCTAGTCCTGATTGGAGACCTATGTCATGCTTTCCAAGCAGGTCGTTCTGGGAGCAGCGAGCCTCGGGAAGCCTGAGAGTCCCATGGGTTTGCTTTCCTTGGGCGATTGTGAGTTTCAGCAGGTTTTCCCATGGCTGGAACATGTATCAGGGGAGGGTTCTCTGGTGTTTAATAACATGTGAAGTTATAAATTTGTTGTTTCTTCACTTGGGACGTTTAGAGGGTTTTTAGAGGGTTTTTCTTCTTTACCCAGCTTCCAGTGTTCACAACAGTTGGAGCACTAAATCCATGGCTGAAACCATCCAGTTGACTCAGACTCCCTTTGTGGGGGATGGACAAGCACATATGCACTGCATCATCCCATATTACTAATTTTGCTGGGAAACTAATTTAATATATATTTTTGTAGTCAAAAGAGGGATATGTGATGGCAGTAGCTTGTGGCAGTGAGCAGAATGGTTACTGGTGTTAATGGGTAAGGGAAGTACATTCAAAGTGAAGAGTAGATAGCTGTCAGACTAACCACAAGTCAGAGGACACCGCGGAACACTATCTGTAAGAGCTGGAAGTGGAGAGGGGACAATAGAGGAGGGTAACTTTTACACAAGCCTGGACAGTAGTTGACTTCTGGACCCTGCAAGGTCAGTGTGGATTATGTGAGGAGCCCCTCTGAAGGCAACTGGAATGGGTTCATGGAAAACACTCACTGGGTTCCCAGAGAGAGGTGAGAAGGTAAGAAGTAAAACCAAGCAAGCCTTTTTCAAGCAGTAGACTGACTGCAATTTGGGGCTGGCTAGAGGACAGTACTTTGGATTGATATCTTTCTTGTCTTCTTTAGGAAGAAGTTTGGTAATTGATGTTTTGGGGAAAGCAAACCTGAAGTGTTTGACAGTACACCTGGAGCAGCGCTTCAGAAAGGGGCAGGGCAGAGAGGTGGTGCAGTTTAGAAAAATTCTGGGTTGTTTTAATGCATGTTAAGTCATGCAACTGCAGGGTAGGAACTTTGTGCCAACCAACAAGTTTTCCCAGAGAACAACTTCACACACATTAAAGTGACATGCACGTCAAAGGCTGGAGAGCCTCAGAACCAAAAGGGATAGGAAGCTGGGAGTGTATTAAAGTCCCTTCCTAATTTTTAATTTAGAAAGGGAACGGTTTCATAAACAGTAGAAGGTAGTTGCAAAGCTTGGTGGCAGGAACTGAAGAGAGAAGTTTGAAGGCTGTGAAGGGAAGCAGGGTAGTCACACAAGCAGAAAATGTGTAGGTGCTTTGGGAGCAAGCAGGCTGCAAAGAATTAAGTAAGGAGAGTGCTGTATGTATCTAGATACAGCTGCAGACCTTGGTTAGATTAAAGAAATCAGATGTCTGGCTTTCTTTGGGAAAAAAGCAGTGAGATAAAAGGAAGGATCTTAAAGGAGGGCAAGAACAGACAAATGAGAATGTGAAATGGTGAAGGCTAGATATGAAAAAAGAGATTCTGGATACAGTGGAAGAAAAAGCTTACGAAAGCAAGTTTTGAAATAAAGCAGTGATGCTTTTTGGCTTATAGTGAACAGAGGGAGCGAGAAGTGAAACGAAGTTTATATAGCCGAGAAAGGAGACAATAAAGAAGTAAGACTTTCTGTTTTCTTCCTTTCAAAGCCTCATCACTAAAAAAAGTTGAGACGCTCGGCTTTCTGTGAATGATGATTGTTGCTTTCACCTACTTCTAGAGCTAGCGTGGTGTGACCAAATGGTAATAGTGATGGATGTGACGACAGAAAGGTGTCTAGTGACCACAAAGGCAGAAATACATGGGAGGATGAATTTACCCATCTAGCTCGTTCGTAATAGCTGCTATGAATGTCCCATTCAAAATGATCAAATGGCTTATACGATATCTTTCCTGTGACCCGTGGAATCGAATCTGTGTCACGGAGTAAGGTCACTACACTGTCAGCTGGGTGACAAACGTAGTTTGAGCATTGACTCGCGATTGCAGGCCATGGGCCTCAGGCCAAGGGATGTCGAGCGTGCCACAGAGGTGACGCGCATACTCCCGGCGGAAGGCTTCCAGCCGATCGGCACGCCGCCACGCCATCCCCGCGCCAATTCATGGAAAGGCAACCGGGGGCAACCGGGCTGCCTCTGAAGGGAGTGACCCGTCTGGCTGTCCAGATGGATGTGGTGCTGTGCTGGCAGCAGTGAAAACCTGGCAGAGAAGAGGTCTGTTGGGTAGTCATTGGCCGTTCGTGACCAGCTTTCTAAGGAGACTGCACACTTGCTAAAGATGACCTGTTTGCTTTGGCCAAAAAACCTGGTCATTTTGCAAGAAATGGAGGAGACAAGGGCAGATGTCATGCTGCTGTGGATCGGGGCAGCCCCACTGATTTCAGGAGAGCCATACTGGCAGAGTTTTAGCTCAAGGTCTGAACAACGGTATTAGCCCAGTGAGACTGTTAGCTACACTGCTGTGAAACAGTACCACTCCAGATATTTCTGGGATAACACAGGCTTGCAAGCCTGTCCCCTCATGTGTTACTGCTAAGATACGTTGGTGCTGAGAGTTTGTCTGGGGTTTCTGCGTCAGTTTGAACAGGTAGCAACCTCGTTGCTGCAGTTTAATCCCTCAAACAATGCCATGACAACTGTACCACATGGTGCCTGCCAGGTTCAAGCAAGGACATAGTGGAGCGCACGTCAACAGGGGAGCTGCAAATGAGGTAATGCGTTATCAGCAGACAGGTCAGGGCCCTATGTATCAACTCCTGGAGCACAGAATGACTAAAAATAACTCTCTATTGCAAGTACCCATTTCCCAAAGAAGGAAATGTCCTTGTTTAACACCTTCTACCCCAAACAAACCAGGAATGACTTATTGCAGTTCTTGCATCCCTTGATAACCCAGAGGTCTAGCTGGATGACTGGTTCAAGTGCTCTGATTTCACCTCCAGAAGGTGACCAGAAGTCAGGAGTAATATAAAGACCTGAGCAATCCCAGCCACATCCCTATCACCTGACTGTCACCATGGGTAATATTACAGTTATGCACCATCTTCTCTCTCTCTCAGGAATGTGAGTGTCTGGAGCAAGTGTGGGACTGAACGACTCCTCGTGCCTTTTGAGGCACACATGATGAGATCAGGATCTAGACTACTAAATAACGTCACATGTCAACTTCCCACTTAGGTCTGAACTGGGAACAGAGAGACCTTTGGCTCCTGTTATTAAGCCAGACTTTATACCTGTACACAGACACTAGAGAGATCCCAAGCAAAAAATATTTCTATTCTTAAAAAAAAGTTCAAAATCACTATTCATTTGTAGCTTATACAGTGTCCTAAGAGTTATATTTTATTCACTAAACAGTAGTGGATGTTTTGGGCCTTGCCATGTATGAGGAGGTCTACAGCACAAAAATAGTTAAAGCATCAGAGCCATTGGACAAGGTAGTGAAGCATGCTGCCAACAGAAATCAGATAAACATTTTTTGTGAAGATGCATAAATACAGTTACAGTACCTAAGCTTGAAACTTTTGAAAGCAATTATCACCTTTCTAGATGTTTACATTAGTAAGTCATGGAGTATGCTAATCCTAGCTAACAAGAGCGGCAAATCTACAGTTGTGCCACTACAGGCCAATGCAATCTTCTCCTGAAGATATTACTGCTTTGAGAACCCGTAACAGAGGGCAGAAATCCCCAATAAATAAATAATAAAGCAAGCCTCAAACACTACTTGCATTAATACAAGGGAGGGATCCTCTCCAACAAAAAAGCAAAAGTGTTTCACAAAGGCACATACTAATAGATACACCAGAAACAAGCGTTCTCTGAAGGAAATAATCCACGGCACACCTCCCAGTGACCGAAATCACCAGTGTTTTACTAACACACATAAGCAGTGAGCTGAAGCAGGGCCATCAGGTCAGGCAGGCCAAAACTCCTCTGCACTTGCATTAGTTGACTCAGGACTGAGCTTTTTTTCCTCCCCCCCCCGACTCCAGACAGTGCAGCGAGTATAAAAAGGACAATTAAGCACCACTGCTAAGCGTGTCTCTTCTCCCCATGTTGCACACCCTGGCAACAAATCAATTTTGTCTTTTACTGTGAGACTGTCTCTCTCTCTCTCTCTCCACTGGCTGAAAATTACTCTCCCAGAATCCTCCAGAGCAACTTTTTTTCCCCTCTACGGTTCATCCTGCCAGTTGCCACTTTAGTAAATAGCATATAGCAAGCAATAACTTTATTTTTTTCCATTCTCTCTAAAGGTTAACTATAGGTGAATGTTTCATTCTTTATAACAAGTAATTGACATGCATGAGCCAACTTTCTGTTCAGAACATAATTTGTATTCTTGAGAGATCTGTGCGTATTCTTGTTCATATTGCTTCTTCCCTGAAGGGATCTAGGAGGGGGAGGAGGAGGAGAAGCTTTTAAAGTTTGGCTCACAAAAGTTACAGAGAAAGATCTAGGCTTTCAGCTCCATCAGATAAATGGTAATGTAACTGCACAATGTACAGTACAGTGGCACGTACTGATAGGAAAAGAACAGAGTAAATAAGAGGGAGGGTGAAGGGGGAGAAGGGAAGTCAGCCACCAGAGAAAAGAGAATACTTGGTGTCCAGACAAGCTTGCTGCTAAAATATAAATCATCAGAAACTTTGATCCCGAAGGTTGGTGGGCTCGCTAGAAACACAACAGGTGGGATTTTAACAGAGCTTTCTAATGAAAAGTCAGTGCAGTTCTTCATATCCTTACACTTGGGCAGCATTTGCTTAATCAAACTTAACGACCAGACCCAAGATCACTGGAATCAGATTTGTTTCAGTCACTCCAGTGGGTTTAGGATTAAAATAAAAGAAGCACCATTTTTAATGGGGGTGTGGTGGGGGTGTTTAAGGAGCGTACACTTTTTTTCTTTTTTGAATAAATCAAGAGTCTTCTCATGTGGTTACGTCTTCTTGTGAGAAGATATTTTCAGAATTTATGTAGAAAAAGAGTGTCAGCACATATGCAATGCCTGTAATTTCAAACATAGCTCATGGGTTGTGGTCTCCTGGGTCAGGCTGGTAGGTGTGGTGGGTACAGCTGTGTAATCCTTGTGATGCTGTAATCCGTCAGCTGCCACACCAGGGCTTGAATTTTACCACACAGTGGTGAATTTTTATTTCGTAGTAAGGATCTTCAGCCCCCTTGCATATAGTTTTTTCAAAATTAAACAAATTTAAGGGCACCTTTAGCAAACACAATGTATTGCAAAGTTAATGTGAAATCTCATTTAAAGACTTGATATTTACATTTTCACATATGAGGGGTAGGTCCTGCTTATCAGAAGTAACCATCAGAAGAAAGTTAGCTTGTAACATTCAAATCTGTGGTTTTAGAAGCGTGAAGAGTGACCAGTGTATTTTTACTCAAGCAAATCTAATTTACAGACAGAACTGGGACAGGATTATATATTAGTTGCATATTATAAGAACAATTTGTGAGAGTTAGCTAGGGGAGAGTCTTCATGCTACTTAGGTTACAGTATCCTCTTGCAGCCCCTTACTCGCAGCTGCCTGCTGCACCCACTCACAAGCATTCTCCACACACAGATTCCAGTTGTCTAGTGAAAAAATTAGTCTAAATACTAAGTAACTAAGACAACTTACCAGCCACGGCCACCTATCTTGTACAATGAAAGCCTGAGAGAGCACACAAGGTTATTCTTTCCACTCACACTTTCTTTCAAACAGGTGTGCAAAGGGAACACATCAGAGAGATTTAAATAGAAGGTTAAGCAGACTGTAAATTTCCATCTACGCTTGGTCTAATTAAAGCTATGAACATACTTGAGACTGAGAATTTTGTTTAGAGTAATCCCCTTATCAAAACTGTCATATGCCAGGAAATGTTAGAAGCAGAGTTTCTTATTCCCCGTGTTCTTGAGCTACTGTGCGTGCCGGTTAAATATCATCATTTCTCAACAGCTTTCAGTTTAACCCGCAGAGGTTTCCCACAGTAACTTCTGGCTGACTTATGAGCCCCTTACTCATACTGGTGATTAGTTAATTCCACAAATAGCTCCACTGACTGCAATGGGATCGCATTTAATTATGACTGCATCAACGTAAAATATTTCCAGCCCTTTAAGACTAGGAGATAGGGCTATGAGATAATCACAACAGCAGGACTCCCAGAGGTTGTTATGATCACTAGACCTTTTTTGCCCTTTCTGCTCGTGTAACAACAAGCCACTGCACCACATACAAGTGGCAAAATGGTACTACTGCAAGCTGTGCTAAGCCTGGGTTTGTTTTTTTCTATAGTTCTCTTCCTACAAAGAGCTTTCCGACTTTTCTGACTCTAGTGTTCTACCATAAAAATAGTATTTTTAAGCTCTAAGGTGCGAGGATTTTCTCAGCTTTATGCTCTCACTTGGTGGGGTCCTGGGTACCTAGAATTTGTACTTACAAGTAATTAACAGATTATACAGAAAAAAATATTTATGTGCTGTTTATGTACCACAGCAATGTCTTTGGGTCTCAGATGAGCTAGAGGCCTCCTTCATTTAGACACTGTAAGGATAGGGAATGTGCTTTTGATTCCCCTCGTTGTTATCTGCTTCTCCCTAAAAGGCTATATTGTGAGTTTCTTACATGGATGCAGTTAAAACCGTGTGTGATCTCACTGCAGTCAATGACATTGTGAGATCAACTACTCTTCACTGTGGAAAAGTGCTCATGTTCAAGTCTACAGTTAATGAAGGGAAAAGGGGGAAAAAGCTTTCCAGTGCAGGGACTACAATCCTACAAGGAGCAGAAGTCAAAGGCTAGGACTGGAAATAGGTGCTTATGCATCAAGCAAGCCCTCCTGAGGCCACCAAGTGGGTCCAGGGCTAAATCTACACGTAGACCACAGGGTTACCCGTTCCCCTAGGGCTCCTTTTGCTGGTGTCCCAGGGACAGATTTCCTTGCTAAGCTTTTGCCTGCATGCTACAAAGCTTTCTTTTTTGAGAGCTGCTATGTAATAACCTAAAATAGCCTGCCCCATCCATCCTGAGTGGAGCTGGGCAGAGTTCCTTCATAATATGTCATGCCTAAAAATATTCCTGTTATGAATATAGAGACAGATACTATGTCTAGTTTTGTGTATGCTGTGCCTGTGTGTTTAGTGTGCATGTGGAGCAAGGCTGAGGGTGAGTTTCCTCATCCACAGAGCATGTATGCTGTACTGAAGAATTAGCGAAAACTGTGAGCTTCATGAATGAGGGCTTGATACTTGTTTCAGGGTATTTTTCTGTAGCTCTACTGCTGTGCTATAAATACATCTAAACCAAAGCAGACAATATGTAAAGCAGGGCAGGGAATACCTCTGACTTCTAGACTTGCTAAACTTGCAAAGCTGTGGGCAGTGCTGCTCTCAGTAATACTTTACAGGGGTGAGAGAGAAAAAAAATACAACCAGGAATGAGGCAGGCCAAGCCTCACCAGTGAGACAAGGTATGATATTGGAATGGTTCCAATGAAAGAAACCAAAGAACAGGGCAAAGTAGGCAAGATGTCCTTTGACTGGTGTGGAGAGGATGATAGTGGGTGAGGGGCATAGTGACAAAGCAGAAAGGTAGGAGGCATTTTAGATCATATGTGGTTTTCCTCCCCTGAAAGTTTTAAGTCATAGAAAAAGCCCGTAGAGGAATCAGATATGACCATACAGAAACAGGAACTGATGAAACAATTTAAGTCTCAGGGTAGAGGAAAACCCTGTTAGTTAAGTGTTTCTCACAGGTTTTTTTTTCCCCTTCTTTTCATTTAAATGGTGATGTGTTCAGCTTCCTAAAAGAGGCAAACTCTGCCACTGGGCCTGCCCAACCTTAGGTGTTTTAAACTGCGAAGGGAAGCAAAAACATGCAAGCACAAACACCTGCTGAGTTTAGGAGAATAGAAAGAAACAAGAGAAAGGATGAAGCAAAGAAAATGCCAGGCTGTCTTGAGCTCCCTCTGAACCTAGTCCAGGTCAGCACAGTTGCTAGCTATACTGTAAGATACAGGTTCCAGCAGGATGCCCAGGTTTTATGAAAGGGTGGGTATTTCTCACAAGTGCTATCTTTACATCACGTTACTGTTGCTTTGAAACCTTCTTTGCTTCACAGTTTCTACAGTTCCACAACCAATATCACTGGGTACTCGTCCTCTGTGACTGCTGAAAACTGCTTCTTAATTCCCTGGAGGGAGAGACACAGGCAGATGAGGCAGCACTTTCCTGCCCTGTTCTGCACAGAATGAGTAACCCTTCCAAAATGGCTGCCATTTACCCCCTTGAATAGCCTGCTTTAGTGCAAACTCATATTCATGTATATAATTAACATTTTAAAAGGATTTCTGAAGTCTGTGTCATAGCCTATAAAATCCATTGGAATTTAGGTACTTTCAGGTTAAAACAGTTCTGGCAGAATAAAGAACTAGAAGCTATAATCAAAAGCCCGAATCCCTGAAAGTAAACGAAGTGTCCTTCCCCTGCATTAGGCTGCAATGTTAGATATGCAAGGATGGAGTAAACAAAAAGCCTGAGGATTGCAAATTAAATATTTGGGTGTATTTGGGTGTTTTGTGCTTTTAAATTTGTTTGTATTAATGTTTGAGTCCAACTCACCTTCCAAAAAATGGTAACTGAAATGATCGGTCTCCTGCCCACAGTCATCTCCTCCATCAATTTTTTTCCTTATCTCTCTTCTCATGTTTCATGTTGTTTCAAGCAGCTCTTTAGTGAGCCACAAAAATGTTAGCTATCCAGCTAGGTTTAAGCAGACCCCAGCTGAAGTAAATACTCCACGCAAGCATACTTTCTTTTCTATTTCTTGGTTAGTCATCTTTGGGCCTGCTACATCTAGATAGAGTCTTGAAATTGTTTTGTGAGGAGACCATGCACTACAGAAACTATTGCTTTCACAGTGCTGTGTTTCTATAGTAACCATCTTATTAAAGCACTGCAGCCATCTGCTTTAAATATTAACTTCCCAAGACCATCAGGACTAGCTTAAAACAATATCACGTGTTTATTAAATATTAGAACTAGAAACAAAAGGAGAGAACTACAGGAGAGAGCTTTTTCCTGTTCCTTCAATCTAATCTTTAAAAAAAACCCCAACACTGGTTTGCTCTTTTCAGATAACTTAACAGTTCACGCCACTGCTTTAGAAAGAACTGGGTAAGTGACAACACTAGCTACTGGCGGCAGAAACTACAACTTTCTAGGTGCTGCAAAAACAAACAAATGAAGAAAATAGCTTCTTGGGGTAGGTGGTCACTTTGTGTATGTTCCTCCTCATCTTGAGGAAGGAACTGTTTTTGTAGCAGTACTCTCAGGTGTACTGTGGCAAAAGTCTTTAGAGGAGGGAGCATACAGCTGAGAAGTGCCACGCTTCAGCAAACAACTGTCTGCTTTGTCACAGTCTGCTAAAGGGCAGATGCCTCACCGAAAGGTATAAACACTCAGGAACGCATTCAGCCAACCTCCAGCTTACAGCAC
>JAVSBS010007461.1:0-81365 GCA_033124195.1 Coracias cyanogaster
AGGGGCAACCTCTTTTCACTTGTGCCCTGCAATAGGACAAGGGGCAATGGATGCAAGCTAGAGCACAGGAAGTTCCATCTCAACGTGAGGAGGAACTTCTTTACTGTGAGGGTGACAGAGCACTGGATGGGCTGCCCAGAGAGGTTGTGGAGTCTCCTTCTGTGGAGACTTTCAAGACCCGTCTGCATGCATTCCTGTGCAACCTGCCCTAGATTCTATGGTCCTGCTTGGCAGGGGGGTTGGACTCGATGATCTCCAGAGGTCCCTTCCAGCCCCTAACATTCTATGATTCTATGATTCTATGATTAATCTCGGCTGATGCAGGAATAATACAGATATATTCCATATTATCTCAGTCTTAGTGAACAAGCTAGGGAAGTGTTCCTAGAAATATTTTCTTAAGGCATTGAATAAAGGTGATATAGGTGGGTATGCAGACTTAGCAGACCCTTGTGGTTGCCTGACCATGGAGGTATTTTGTCTTACTTATCAATCTTCAGTAAATTGATTTGAATGCAGGTGATGTTTTTGCATTATTATTTAAGCTCCATTTCCTTTGACTTATTGTGAAGGGGACAGTGAAGAGGTTGAAATCTCATCTGTTTTCTTTTTTACAAAGCAAAATTGATTATATTTCATCTTTGTGAAGCAGAATACTCTCACAGCCAAATTATCAGGGCCAGGGGCTTTTTTTGTTTTGTGTGTGTGCATGTGATGATGAACGTGCCAGCAACTTCATTCACAATTTGCTGCAGGACCTTAATCCATAACATTCTCATTTTATACAGATAATCTTCGCTTTTTGTGAAGTCCTGTTACAGATGGACCTGTGTTCTGATTAGGAGCTTTTCTGAAAGGAGCCCAGCTCTTGCAGCGTGAAAATGAGCCTGGAGAAAAGGATCACTGTATGATTGAGCCAGTGGAAAACAAAGAATAGATCTCTGCATTTCCAAGTCAGAATACAAATGTCTGACTCTAAACTGAAATTGGATTGTACATGGGGAAAGAGAAAAACAAGGAAAAATAGGTCTCTGAAGAAAAAGAGCAGAAAGAAGCAAAGAGCAGTTTAATGTATTTGCATGAAAAGTATTCCCCTATGAATGCAACAGAAATACGTAGTGTGAATGAAAAACACAAGAATTTTTTTACTTCCCAGAACTATGCTAGAGATGTAGATAGCTCTAACACATCTTTCAAATACTTTAAAAGGGTAGCTAAGCCTCAGAATTAATTATTTGATCTCAGACATGATATATAAGACTGTGCCCAGCAGTGAATACTGCATGTGTACAGAGTCTGGGTCTGTATGTAGTTATGCAACTCTTGCTTTGAGTATTTGCCCTGAACCATATAAACTAACCACAGTGGTTGTCAGTCTACATGTGTGTTCCCTGCTGTTCCCAGAATCCCGGTATGTGCTCCCAACATGTGTTCCCGGAATATCCCAGCTGTATGCTATCAGTTCTGCTCTGAATCCTTTGTAACACATCAGCTAAAGCCTGTTTTCCCACCATGGAAGCACGGTAGATTGATGCTTTTGGTGAAAGGAGACAGAGATGAGATGCTGCAGGTTTGACTGAGAATTCATAGTCAGTTCTGGTGCCTGACATAAAGTGATCACGGCTGCATCTTCAATAGTACAGGAAATTCAAATATCTTGTACAGAACATCATCTCGGACAAGCGCATTTGAAAAGATGTCATAGATGCCCATTTTCAGAGAAGTAACTGAAGCAGGTAGATACCGACTTAGTAAGACTGATTTAGGGCAAAAACTTGTGAAGAGTCAAGGTGTAAGAAAATCTTTCCATTGCAATATTTTAGAATAATTTCAGATCAAAATTAATTGGTTTCCATTTAAAAAAAAAATCTCATTTTGTTTGTTTGCTTGCTTTAGTACAAGAGTACCTCTAGTGCTCTGAAGTTTGCTATTGTTGCTAAAGATGAGAAAATGCAAGACTAATCTTGGTATAGAGGGGATCCTTTCTTATTTTCAGAAACACTTTACAGCTATGTGCTGTAAGGGTTCAAAGAGTAGGAGCATAAAAATCCTACCGTAGTTACATAACATTCAGATGTTTGTTAGGATACTGAGACCATATCCTGTTAGAAGGAAACTGAAAAAGATAGCTGTAAAAGCTGAGCAGCTTTGAAGAATGCAAGAGTCCATGGTATGAGTGTGTACAGTAAAAAAGGCTAAACAAAGCTTACCTTGGACGACTTAAATTAAAAGATAACCCAAAAGCAGAAACCCCTATATTTATATCTCTGTCTATCTGCATTGAAATCAAGACACTTTTTCTCCCCAGAAGCAATATAAGTTATAATGCTGTCCAGGAGTTTGTAATCAGCAGTTCTTTCTAGTATGAGAAATGTGCATAGTGTGTATGGACAGTAAACTTTTCAAAGTAGAGCTCTTTGCATACTTATTGGGGTGGTGTCGGGAGGAGTTTTTCATTTCTTAACCCTATCTCACATTTCCTTTGTAAAAGGTTTTTCAGGTCTAGGATGGTCAGAGTCCGGATGAGAGCGTATCGAGGTGGCTGTGGTATTTAGTAGCATGTAGGAGAGCTGGATTGATTTTTTGCTTGCAGCATGAGGGAGCAGTGAGCGTGCTGACCTCCAGCCTCCCGGGGAATGCCTCCTCTTCCGTTACCTTCCTGTTTCCCACCCTGCTTTGCCCTGGTGGTACATCCGTTTCTCCAGGAAAAAGCACTGTGAAGACCCAGGATGGAGGGAGAAAACATCTGAAGAAAAAAGTTAAATTTAAGGGAGGAAAAATCCACTTTCCATGCAACTCTGTTCAGGATGTCTTCTGCTACTCAATTTTATATGTAAACCAGGACTGTGAGCAATGGGCAATGCCTTCCTCATATGGAGTTGTGTATCTCCTGTTCCTTGCAGAGACATGCAAAACAGTACGGGAAACGTGGAGCTTCTTCCCAGTGGTAACTGCCGTCTTTTTACAGTTGTCCCAGCATGTGTTCATGATATAGCACAGCTAGGGAAGTATCTGGAATTTCTGGGATTTATTTCTGATCAAAGCTGTATGCAGAGTTTAGTGAGCAGAGATGAGAAACATTACATTGTCTGGTGAACAATAGCACGCTCAGGGTATCCCCTGGGAAAGCTCGTGCTGATGGAGCACATCGCCTGGGCTGCTCCCCCAGCTTGGTGTGCTCACCATGTGGAGCTGTGAGGCTGGATCTCCTCGCTGTGCTGCTCCACGGAGGGAAGAGCTGCTCATGGCATCCCCAGGCTGCTGTGACCCTGCGGGGCAGAGCACAGGAGAGCTCAGCTGTGTGCTCCCCAGGTCTCTCTGCCCATGTACCTCCACTGATGACACGCTGTTATGCTCCTCAGTGGCAGGCTAGGGCTGGTCAGGTTGGCTATGACTGCAGGATGTTTGTTCTTCCCCTCCTTTATCCTTTGCTTATTTTTGCATTTTTGGGACAGGAAAGCGGTTTAATTCTGTGCTACCTCCGCCCTCTATTGCAGTCACTGTTCTGGCATTCATCTCACCTCTCCTCACTCTCAAAGTTGGAACGAAGGATGACATTCTGCAGCAAGGACTTGGTCCCGAAGGTCACCTTTCATTCCAGGGCTTTTATCCAACTCTTTCCTCCCCAGAAAGATAACCTTCCCTATTTTAGCAATGTGTGTTTTCTCACTCCTTGCCTGCAAAGCGAATGCCTCGTTGTTCAATTAGTACACCAGGGTTCACGGTGACGGACTACCAATAGGGAAGAACAGTAAATCCACAATTTTGAGGTTATGTCAAACACTGTGCATAGATATTTTGGTGTTATCTGGTTTAGTTTGTCCTGCTAAACAAGGATCTCTTTGGACGCTCTCAAATAATCAGAACTTCCCACTTGCTTTCAACATTGCTTTCTTCTTGCTCCTGCCTACTATCTTCCTTCATTCTCTCTGCCTTTACCTTTCAGCCTTGAATGCATCTGGTCTTATATTCGTTCCCAGAAACCAGACCTGTTGTGGACCTTTATTTCCTTCCAGCAAGGCACAATGGGTTTAGGTTTTAAGACTTAAAGTGCATCCTGGCTTCTGCTTCTGAGAGCTGCCAAAGTGAACAGCACCTGCTGTATTTTCTGAAGCAGGTGATGAGGATTCATTTCTGGCTTGCCTACCACAGTTTTTAGAGGAACAAAACCAGTTTGGATGTGGCAAAAATGGGTGTTACTCTGCACTCCAACAGCTCAAGACACAAGGAGTTTATTAATGCTATTTGCAGTATTCATAGTCCTTCCTGCAGTATAGCTCTTGTCCTGCTGTGCCCAAGACTGTCAGCGGTTAAACAACTCAGTGACTGCTGAACTTCATAAAAATTCGAGAGATTCCCTTTAAAACAGTATCTGTCTTTAACTATTTACTTGCATGAAAGGTGTACACGAATCCTTAAACATGTCCTGTTCCTCCTGTTCCCCTTTTTGGTTCAAAATCTTGTGATAAATGAATGTGCTTTAAGCCACTGATTAGTTCATGGGTTACACCCATTTTTGTATGATTTCAAGAGACACACAAGAAACAATAATTTGGAAATTCATTACAATGCCAAGGTTTATATGCTCTCATTAAGCATTAATTGGTAGTTGATGGCTATTGCTATTTTTAACACCATTAGTTCATAGCAATGTAATTAGCGATGCTAAGTACAGGATCCACATTAATAGCACTACTAATTGTAAATCTGGAGATAGAAACACAAGTTGACTGGTTAATTTCTAGGCAGTATCTCATGATAATTGGCTATAGGACATTTGTGCTGAAGTAGAAAGGTAAATAATTTAAAATCTTCTCTTGTAGTTTGCGTGTACTTTGCCATACTAATACAGTCTGTTGCCCGCATTTTTAGTCTTGTGAAATACGATGCCATTACTATCTCACAGCTTCCACAGTTATTAATTTCCATGCTGCTCAACTCTTTCATCTATACAAGCAACTGTGAATTTAAAAAGAAGCAGAAGCAAGAAGCCAACAACTTTAAGGACATCTGCCTGGGAAACTTTGTTTTTACAAAGGAGTGTCAAAAATAAATGAGGTTTTTAATTATATAATGCTTAGATGGCAGATGCTTACTGATGCTGCTTTTTAAAAAATGAGATTTATATTAGCCAGCAAAAAATTAGCTCCCACTCTGGGTATTAATAATAAAGTGATTGCAATATTTGAATTCTACTGAGCTAGGTTTTAAGACAATTTTGCTTCAATGATTGTGTGATAGGTCTGTGGATGTAGAAGTTCCTGTGTACATCTGTCCAAAGTGCTTCTCCACACGGCTGTACAGGGTTTCACAGAGCCTGTGTCTCCCGTTAACTGTGTACCTCCTAAATACTGAAAAAGAAGTAACAAATCAGCATGATCTTTTCAGCTCCCAGCAAGTAGGAATAGGTGTCTTGATTAGATCCTGAGTTATATAAATAGTATAAGAGCTGATATTAGAGAGGGAATGGATGTATGTGAAGGTGAGGCTGAAAAAATTAATGATGCATCTTTACAGCCTTACTGAGACCTCATGGATTTCCATGGAAACCTTTTCATTGACTTCAGTGGGTCTCTTTAGCGTGACACTAGAAAGGCTGGTTGACAGATAGTGAGGTGCATGCTCTGGTCTCCATTCCGTTGTGCTCGCCACCGTCGCCTGCTGCTCAGCAGTGCTTTACTTTCCACAGATTTTAACTGCTTCCTGATTGAGAGAGGCTTTAATTTGGAGTTGTTTTCTGTGCTGAGGTAATGCCAGTATGTGCTTCCCAAGCCCAAGCATGTAAGGTGGTGCCTTTACTGGAAGTACAGATCTGCTATACGTGAACCAAGGGATCACAAGCACAGGGAAAAGGTTAAGCTGCCAAACTCTGTCCCAGTGTTTTTCCCAGAGGTATCTTTGCCCCTTTTGACAGCACAGTGAAAGACTAGGGGAGAGATGTAAAGCAGCCTTCCACCTCTAGAGGTTATTTTTCCCAAGATTCCTTCCTCCAACTGAAAAGAATTTGGTATTCTAAGAATCGGAAAAACATTTTCTGTGTTTCTGGATTTGTTTCACGCCTCTCCCCCACTGTCTTGGCTCACCTGATGTAGTGACTTCCAAGATGAAGTTCTGAGAAGAGGGGAGATGCCTTCTCATGGGGATTTAGCAGGAGAATTCTTGTTTCTGGTCATTAGAAAAATTGTTTGCTTTCTCTGAGCCATATGAGCTTCTGGAGAAAAGTTTTTGCAAGTTCAGAATAGTGAAGTTCTTTTGTATGCACAGACAAGATAAAATGCTTCATTAGAGTTCCTGCGGCAGATGGGAACAGTACAGGAACTTGGGAACCACAGGTTTTTGTGTTGTCATTTTTCTTACTTTACAAAGGCCTTTGTTAGTTCCTGATCTGTTTAACAAGCGACTGTTATCGACAGCAGATATAAGGAACTATGGAGATAAATCATCTTATTTTCTCTGTCATTTGTTTCTAAAATCTTTACGTGCCAGCATACTCATAGGAAGAAAGTTCTTTCTTCTTCAGTGAAACTGTTCCACGTGACTATTCTGAGAACCACCCATTTCCCTCTCTCCATGTACTTCAATGTATTGCTTTATGATTTATTTTAGACTACAGGTGCTGGAAGGAGAGCAGGTTTCCATAACTGATAATACGAGGATTGCTAACTATGCATTCCCTATGGCAATGGCAACCCAAGCTGGCCTTCAGACCTAGACTGAGTAAGCAGAAAATAGTCTTTTCCTTGTAAAAACAAAGGCTCAGATTTGGATGGACACACAGAGTGAGGAGCAAACTGTCAGCGTCTTTGCCGCCGTCCTTAATCAGTCTGGTCTGTCCATTCTCTGCCAGCTGGGTACCGCTCTGAGCTGGGACAGCCCGGCTCCCTCGTCCCATCCTGGATGGTGACGGGTCTTCTGTCTGATGAGATCTATATCCCGTATGTGATAGTAGAACTCAGCTTTGTGGGACTGCAGACAGACTTCTCAAATTAGACTTGTTGAGGTCCTAGCATCTGTAGACAGCAACATATGTCACTGGTTTAGCATTGCATGATGCATTTATTGCATACGTTTACTTCAGGGTATCTTTATTTCTGCAGCACTTATTTATCATCATTTAACCTTTTCCTAGGTCTGTATTAGAGGCAGGCATATCCCAAAATTCCGTTGAAGCAGCCATCTAAATATTTCTGTGCTCATTTCTTCTTTCTGAATTATTGACCACTTGTGAAACTTTGCTTTATAAACCACAATCTAAGCGTCCATTGTTTTTTTGGAAGTAGCAGTTGTTTTGGGGTTTTTTTTGGGTGGTGTGAGGGAAGGGACAGAATGGAAAGATACGTTTTTCCCATGATGTTAAAAAAAAAAAGGCAGTTTGCAAGTAAAACCTACCTGATTTCACCCAGTGCCTCAGAGTAAAATTTGTACTAAACTGAATCTCCTATTGACGAGGAACTTCCCTGGTCTGGCAAACAGGTACCTCTCTTTTTTTCTGTTTGTTTTTATTTGTTTGTTTGTTCTTTTTTCTCCCCTCCACTTGTAAGAGTGTTCATGTTTGGTTTTGGTGCCTCTTTTAGAAGAGAAGAGCAGCGAAAATGAAGTTGGGAGTTTTAAAGGGTTCCTATAAATTCCTATTGGGAAAAACAAACTCCTAGCTTAGGAGTTTAATGTTTTTCCAGAGGGCTAAGGTTAGATCGAGCTCTCCCTCCTTCCCTGCCACATCAAATGGGGACGTTGGTGCATGTGCTCAGGTCTGCGCGTGAGAGAGCCTGTTACTGTGCGGCAGGGAGACAGGAGAGCGTCTGCAGAAAAGAGGTGACGGTGGAGATGTCTGCCCTGGAGGTTCTGAGCCAAGAAGTTCATCTGACGGTTCTGAGCTCTGAGCTAGCTGGCAATAAGCCTTCATGTGTGATAGCTGTCGGGGGCTAGGAAGCACACACGCTTACATTTAAACGGGCTGTTTTTCGGTGGAGGTGTTACCTACACACTTAGTCACTATCTGCAATTAAAAGACAGTTTTCCTTAACCCTCACTTGAATGGTTCTGGTCGCCTTGGCTCCCTTGGGGCTAGGCAATACCTGAAAATTGAATTTTTCACTGGAATTTCAGCAAGCTTCAGATTAGTCCTCTTTTTTAAAAGAGTCTGTACTTTCAAAAAGTATTTTGGGGTCATTCGACACAGTCTGCTGTGGAGGACGTTGAGACCTCTCACCCCGGTTCTGGTCCCAGGAGAGGGTACGCTGAGTGGCGGGGCTCGCCGAGGAGCATCGGGGGGAAAGACAAGTCCCCGGGAAACCTCAAAAGGCGGCATTACCGCAGAGCCGCTGACAAACCCGCACCGCTCCCGGAGCCCCCGCGGCGCAGCGGCCGCCGGTGGGCCTCGGCCCAGCCCCGGGCGGCCTCGGAGCGTGTGTTAGCGCGGAAACCCCGCACACGGGTCACCGGCCCTCGCTGGCGACGGGGCCCGGGGGCGGTGACGGGACCGGCGGGGGGCGCGGCTCGGAGAGCTCCGAGAGCCTCGGGCCCGTGTGCGGGGCGGGGGCTGCTCCGCGGCCCTGCTGCCGGTAGATGTCTCTGCAAGGCAACGATTTCCCGCCGGTACACGCGGCCCTGGCCGCCGGGCCACGCGGGGCCCCGGGAGCCGCCGGGCGGTGCCTGGAGCCGGGCGGGCAGGCGGCAGCGCCGCCCGCAGCGCTTCTCGCGGGGGCCTGAAACGCCTTCGCCGCTCGGTTGTTCTCGCTCCTTGGGCTTCGGGTCCCGCTCTGCCCTGGCGAGGGAGACGGCTCTGCCGAGGACGCGGTGGCTTGCGCGGGGTTTGTCCGTGCTGGGGCGTGTGGCAGAACCGCCTTCCGCGCCGCGCCCGGCCCCGTCCCGCCCCGCTCCTCTGCGAAGCGGCCCCCGCGGTCCCGGAGGGCATCCCGAGCAGAGCTGGGGCGGGAGCCTGCGGCGTTCGGGCAGGCCGCGTTAGCTCCGCTTCCTCTGGGGGACACAGCGAAGTGTAACGGTGGTTCTCCCAGGCAGCCCGGCCGCTGGGCTACGCCGCTCTCCAGTGACCAGGCTGAAAGCTCTTTAGGGCAGAGGATTTCTCCCTTGGTGGCTGGACAGAGTTTCCTGCAGGACCCCGTGGCCAGGCCTCCTGAACAAGGGAGGTGTGGGGAGCAGTTCGCTGCCCTGGGGGCTCGGTTCTCCCTGCGCTGATACGAGTCGCTGCGTTTTAGCGTTGCAGCGTTTCCAGCCGGTCTGGAGACTTTTCTGTTTCCCCTGATCCTACTTCTTCAAGTGATTTCCCGTGGAAGTTTGAGTTATTCAGTCTTTTTCTACAGATTCCATAGTGATCTTCATTACCTGACACTGAGGAATCCTCTTGCATTTCCTAGTGATGAGAAACAAAATTATAAAGCTTTTCTGTTGGTTGGTTGGTTTGTTTGTTTTTGGTTTTGTTTTGTTCTTTGTTTTTTTTTAAGCCTTTACAGGGTATTATCCTAACAAATACCTATGATTATTTTGTGATGTTTGTGTGTTCTGTGTGTGTGCTTTTTGCACCAAAAGGCAAAATAAATACCTAATTAGGAATGCAAAAACTTCAGCAATGTTTCACAATTTCTGTCCTTTGTCCTTTTTCTAGTGCAGGAACTTCTGCACCTTATAACGATGATACCAGCTTGATCCGTACTGAAGTAGATTTTACTGTGAAATAACTGTAGAAACCTGCATTGAAGACTAATGGTTTGAGGAAGTCTGGCTTGGTTTAAACAACAGCAACAACAACAACAAAAAGCAAAACCCTAACCCACAGCTCTCGAGTTTTGGTTTTGACTTGGGTTCTTTTCAGTGATGGAATATGGTGCCTTCTAAATAATATTGCCTTAGAAGGTACACGATAGACAGTATCAAACAGGAGTAAAAATAAATTTGTCTTTAAAGGTACATGTGCAATACTTATTGCCATCTAGTGTTCCCATGGCTTTATGGCATCCAGCACACTCATTATGGGAACTGTCTTGCAGTTTCCATCCACCCTCCTTTTGCTTAAGCAATGTTGGTATAATGCTGGTATAATGCTTGCATTTATTTGGAACAGAAAAGTTCATTTAAACCCAACATTGCTACCTTTCTCTAGTGAGTGAGAGACTCATGGTGAAACAGTAAATTTCTGAGAAAAAGTTATAGGCAGGGTGTATATGCATAACCTAGTTCAAGATAGTGTGGCTAAGAACATGAATGGAGAATCAATTAACAGATGCTGTGTTTTAGAATTTTCTCTGAAAGCATCTTACAGAGATGAAGTACTGGTACTTAGTCAAGTAAATATTCCATGAGTTATTTAGTGAATTTTCCTAAGAGTTCGCAAGAGAGCTCTGCGGTTAAATCAATTTTGAAAAGTCCAGTGGGACTAACTGGTGAACGTTTTGGTCTCTAGGAACCAGCTGCAATTGAGTGGATGAGCTGGACTGTTTCAGTCCCCAGTTTTGGGAAGCATGCCTCTGCACAAACATAGGTGTTTTACTTAGAGTGTTACTGTAAGAGATGCTGTTTATATCTCGGTAGCACTTGGCAGTCCCAGTGAGGACTTGGGCTCAGTAGTGCAGGGTGCGAGGTAGGAGGGCAGGAGGCTGAGGGGATCGCTAACGAATCTTGGTGCGTGTTTGAGCTGTCACCAGTTCCTTCTAGTACAGAAGGGGGAAAGAAATGAACATAATTCCCTGTTACTGATGTAGACTGGGATGGAAAGTGATACAGTGGCTTTTCCTAGGATGAAAGAAGCTTGCGTTTAAACTGGGAAGCCAAAGGAAATCTCTTGGATGCGAGCCTTAAACCAAATGCAGAATTCTGTGCAGGCCCTTCCTACTTTTAATTACTGTGGCAGATCCAGCCTATCGTACAAATCTTAGAATCATAGAATCATTATGATGGTTGGAAAGGACCACCAGGATCATCAAGTCGAACCTTCATCCTAACATCTCTCTAGCCACCATAGCCTCAAGTGCTACATCTACTGGTTTTGAAAACACCTCCAGGGATGGTGACTCCCCCACCTCCCTGGGCAGTCTGTTCCAGTGCCCAACCGCTCTCTCAGTAAAGAATTTCTTCCTAATATCTAATCTAAACCTCCCCTGACACAACTTGAGGCCATTTCCTCTCATCCTATCATTAGTAATTTGGGAGAAGAGACCAATACCAGTCTCACTACAACCTCCTTTTAGGTAGTTGTAGAGAGCAATGAGGTCTCCCCTCAGCCTCCTCTTCTCTAAGCTAAACAATCCCAGCTCCCTCAGGCACTCCTCATAAGACATATTCTCCAGAGCCCTCACCAGCTTTGTTGCCCTTCTCTGCACGTGCTCCAGCACCTCAATGTCCTTCTTGTACTGTGGCGCCCAAAACTGGACTGATGCAGTCTCATGAGTGCTGAGTACAGGGGCACAATCACCTTCTTACTCCTGCTGGTCACATCAAGAGGAGGCTTGGAGTGACAGGTCACTGTTATGTTCAGACAGTTGGCCCAAGTATCAGGTTAAGATACCTGTGATAAGTGGCAAAGAATTTCTCCTTGTGGCACATTATCTTGGAAGTATAGCAAGAGATGATACTTCTGGTGTAGATGAGCCTATCTTAGGCAATGAATTTTCTGTGACCATAGGTGGTAGGTGTTGTTTGGTGCACCCTTCTCATTTCCTATGCCTAGGTTTTCCCCTTTACTTCTAGGAAATTGCAAGTTCTCTCCAGCGGTATATACTGTTACAAAGCATGATGCAGAATGTCAGTGGCAGCTCTAGGAACACATCTTTTATACAAGGGTAAAAACCAGTTTGGGAGTCAGGCAGGTACAATGTGCAAAACTAATTCAGCAACAGCAAGTCCTGGCAGAAGTCTGAGATCTGTTCCACCACCATGGATTATGCAGTGGGGCCCTGCATCACCATTTAGCAGAAATTCTCAAACACTTCAAGCACACCCTTAATTTTAAGCATCAGGTCAACAGAATGAAACCATGGGACTAGGTTGGGAAACTTCATCCAAGGATTGCGGAATGCCTGGCAGTGGAACAAGCTGTGCTGCAATCTCACTATTTATGGGTGGCTGCTAGTAAGTGTTCAAAACATTGCAGTGCTGCAGAGTAAAAATAATGCCGATGGCTCAGTGTATAATTAAAGCTTTAGTAAGTCACTTCACCTTCATGCAGGCTTCTCCCCCCCCAGCCCCCAAGTAATTTAAGATTTCACTGTGTATTTTTAGCCTTGGAAGTCTCTGAAAGTTTGTTGCAGTCAAGTTTTGAAGTTTGTGTTAACAAAACTCTGCATTTTCAGAAGAGTTAACTTTCTAAAGCATTGAATCTGAGAAGATTCTCATTTTTGATGCAAAGGCAGTGCTGTCTTACTTGCACGTGGGCCGTCTTCTGTAGATGCTACATAAACACTGTCAAGTCTGTTCTGACCACATGACACAAACCTACTAATAACAAACAGATACAAAGCTCAGCACTGGAGCTACAGTGATGTACAGAAGCAGTTGTGATCAGTCATGGGCATATAATGCTTTGGGACACGCTGGACGTTTTTCATGTATGTAGGGAAACCAAAAGGCGAATCCTGTATACAGCCCACCTTCTGCAGACTTGGGAGTTGGAACAAGTCCTGCGGAGACAAGAATTGCAAGTGCCAGCTCTCACTTGTCAAGCGACTATGTATTTTTGTCCATAGTGAGGCCAAAAGGACCAGACAGAGCCAGAATTCACTTTGAATGACCTTCCAGTATGGAAGGGGAAAATAAAAATAATGTGCTGGCAGAAGCTAAACAAAGCATTTTTAATAGCAGGCCACAGAGGAAAATTCATGAGCTGCTCTCCATGGCAACATCTAGGTTCTGTCACGTTTGCTGCCTCCACTCCTCCTTCCCATTCTCTTCTCACTCTCCTGCCTTTCGGTTCCTGCTGTTCTTGCCCAGGTCCTGCCTGCACTGCTGTACACAAGACTTGGCATTTGCAGATGATCTCTTTGCTGCCAGGTGTCTGCACATCATTGATGTTCCCCCCTAGTGCTTATTACACCTGGCCTGTGCACATGGGACTCAGGTTTTCTGTTCCAAGAGGTGCTGGCTGGGACCAAGTAAGCGTTCTGTTTTCTGAACTGTCCACTGCTTCTGCTTTTCTCCCCTCTCGAATTGTTGAAACCACCTATCTGGCCTAGCTTCCTCACACTGTATTTAACAGGGGTAGGCTTTAGTCTGTATGGATATTGGGAAGAGGAAGAATGCTTGCCAATGCCTGTTTAATTAAACTTTAGCCTAAAATCCAAGATTTAAGATGTTGGTTTAAACCACCATTATTGCTAGAAGAAAAACAGGTAATTGCATTGAGTCCTGGCTTACTTCCATGGCTGAAATGAACTCCAAGAGGATGGATGTAGGGGATACCACTGACAGTCAAGTCACATGTTCTCTTGGGTGAGACACCTAAACCTTGCTGATGCTGCAGCATTGTGCTCCAGTCTTGCCATCTCTGCTCCTTTATATTTCAAGGGAAACAAGTCCAGCTAACAGATGAAGATTTGCTGTATAAATGACAGCCTCCATACTCTGAGCTAAGCACTAGCCTTAACCCATAGGAGCACCATCAATTCTTCATCACTCCCAAGCTTCTTGGTGCAAGAAGGCCACAGACACGTCAACTGGATCACCTATTTTTAAAGGGGGCTGGAAGGAAAGTGGCTTTTTATCTTCCATTGCTTGCTTTGAGTGCCTCTGAGGAAACCCAATGAGAATACATCTCCTAGCAAGGGAGAACAGAGCTGGGCCCAGGCACTTGAGAATGGTTAGCTTCCTCAGGAGGACACTCCCCAGCCTCTGCGCCTCTGCTTTTGCTGCCAACCAGAGAGGTTTGCTGCACAGCCCTTGCATGGAGTCACAGCTCTGCAAGGAGGCCATGGGAAGCAGCAGCGTGGTGGACACCCTGAAAAGACCTCTGTACTTGCAAACTGCAAGAGCCACAGTAGTTCACACACAGGCACGTCAATGACTCTTCTGGAACAGCCTTTTCTGTTCAGAGTGCTGCTTGGGAAGAGAGCACTTGTCTCAGAGGGTCTAGGCAATATGCCTGTGCTGGCATGTTCACACTGATGCAGCCTAAACATTACTGAGTTCTAGCAAGGGGAAACTGGGGACACTGGTGAGGACTCACGCTAGCCAGAACACTGCCAGGGGATTTTTACCTTGTGTCTGTTTTCTTCAAGCAAAGACAAAACCCGTTCTCTGCTTTAGGAAATTTCAGCAGATAGTCAACCTAAGCATTAATGCTTTACCATTTTATTTTGTGTAGCCCAGCTCTATCCACATAGGCAGAAGGGAAAGGTTTTTGGCATCAGCAGAGGCTGCTGTAGCCCTTTCCTGGGCAAGTTTTAGTAGTTCCCTTTCACTCATCATAATCCAAAGGACTACAGCTTGCTGTATAGATTGATACCGAGGACAAAAGGCCTCCACAACTGAAACAACTCCTTACAGTTCAAACTCAAGTATAAAAACAAATTCAGGCTACTTAGGATCCAAGAAGGTCTTAACTGTAGCTGCCATATTCACTGTAATACTGAGGAAACAAGTGCAATCCTTGCTACCCTTCTCACACAATTTTTCTGACTCAGGCAAGCAAGAACCAGTACATCTCATGAATATTCAGCACATCTGCCTCATATAGCTGCCACCACTGTTTAATGACAGCTAATAATCATTTTACTTAAAAAATTCAAAGGCACATCAGACATGTCCCCACACAGAGCACTCCTCTGACACAATACAGCTATACAAGTACACCTGGTCCCTACAAAACACACACTTATTGACTACATCTCCCATCATTGATGCAACAGTCTTCCTTTTTCCCCACGGACACCTCAAATTTCATTCCCCTCTCCTTCCCACCTTTGCCTGTGCTTACCTGCAGCTGTATTCCAGCATTGTGACACAGTCTCTTTTTGCGCTCTGGGAGCAGGAAAGAAGGCACCATCCCACTACCTTGCTTACTCCCAGTACTATAGCGCAACATCTCAAATAACCTCCAAGCCTGTGGGAGGAAGAAGGGATATTTCCTGGCCCCTCACTCCAGGCTTTTGTAGGGTAGGGACCATGACCGGCAACAGCTGCTCCACATGCTGCCCCTGAGTGCAGTCATTTGGGTTGCTGTTGTTCCTCCACCTGTAATAGGGCAGCTCATCAAATGTGATTTCCTCGTAGCAGAGATGCTTTCTGTTGTGAAGTTTCTGATATCTGGTCAGATATCTGTGGGAAGACCAAGAACAAGTGGTCTGCGTGCTCCAATTATTTACACTGTGGCCATCGGTGTCTCATCTCCCTCTGGTCTGCACCCTGGCTCCAACCAGGCTCCCATTTCTGAGGTTTCTTGGAAGGTGTCATCAGAAGTTTGCTTACATCTAGGTCCTCCACATGCAACATGCCAGCCTCCATGTCTGTCTGAAGCTCCTGTAGGAGTGCCCAGGATAAGCTTTCTTGCAAGAACAGGAGAGAAAAACTTCTCTCATGCAGCTTAAGTTATTCCACAGTGCAGCCACTGCAGCAGTCAGCACAGAGGAGACTGTGGTCAGGAGAGGCCATGGGCTTGACCTCATGTCTTCCTCCACCCCATGTGAGTGACCCAGGCAGTAGTAAACTAGGAGAGATCTCTCTAGGATGTGAGGTTTTCCTCTAAGAGAACAAAAAGACATACTATGCCTCTCTCATAGTATTTTGGTGTACTACAGGAGGCCAGGAACCTGCAGATGCTGCTCCTGGGAAGGCCATGGCTGCCAGGGTACCAGCAAATACTGGAGACTTTATCCTGCATAACAATGGATCAGAGAAGAGAGAAAAGGCAAAAAAACACCTCATTTTTCTCTCCGTTTACACTGTTGTCCTACAGATAACACGCCCTCTTTGCGTTCAGTGGGTTAAACTGTTGAAAATGAAAAGCTTTCCATATTTACTGGTATAATCTAAAAATACCCCTATTCTGCTGACAGCAAAAGCAAACACGGGCTCCCAGAGGCTTTCTTCGCTTGCTGAAAAGAGCACATGGTGCCCCAGCTGGCTGACACTGCTGCAAGTGAGATGAGATGAGTTGAAAGAGCAAGCTTGGCTTCCCATCACCTCCCAGCCTCACTGCACATGCCACCTTCACCCTCTGCCCCCCAGGCTGCTCTAGAAGGGCAGACCGCAGCTCCCACCCATCCTTCTGTCCAGCCCCTGGTACTTGCTGGCTCCAGGTGCCAGGTGGGCTGTATGGCTCAGCCAGGTGGTGGCAGTGGGCCCTCCTGCCCCGTGAGGTTGAACAGACAGACTCATTACGTAGCATAGGACATCTCCACCACCTGCCCACTGTCCTCAAAGAGGCTGTATGAATTCACAGTTTAGAATAATCCTAGATTTTACTGCTTTTGGGGTATTTTTCATTGGGAAGATAGAAGAAACGCTTCACAGTTTGTATGTGCTGGTTACACTCCCAGCCCGAGACCTTTTTGGACAGCTGATTTATTTGGCCAACATCATCCCAGCTGCAGTTTGTGTACTGAGTTTATAATCGCTAGGCTATAGGTATTCAAGCACCTGCTTGGTCAGGAAGGGAAGTGCTTTGGTGCCCCCAGCTCTGGCACAGCCAAATCAGCAGATACAGCTTGCTTGCCTTCCTCCTCTCCACCTCTCTGTTTCCAGAGGCAAACCCTTCCCTATTTGGCAGCGTGTAACTACAATGGCTTCTTAAGGGAAAACATCTACCTTGGCAAATGCATTTAAGACTTTCTTCTGCTTCATGTTTTAAAACATATGTGGACTAGAGGAAAAATATTTCCATCTTATGTTTGCTGGCGTGTCTCAAATCTTGCATTTAAAAGTGCCAGCAACCTCCCAAAGATTAGCTAAATGTGATTAATAAAGAAAATGCCCTGGCACTGGCAAATGAAGTACTTTCATGAGTAGGAAAGTGGCCTGAAGAGGGAATCAAAAGCCAAGGTTCATGAGATGTTAATCCTAGTTTTAGTATGGGTTCCCTGTCCAGAGAGGGACACTTAACTGCTTTGTTTGCATGATTCTTTTCTGAATGGGACTAGACATTAGCTTAGTCACTGTGGTGTTTGGGGGACTATTTAGCTAATTCAGCACCTCACTCTAATGATGTAAAAATCTTAAAAGCTTCACTGGAAGGATTTTAAGCTGTAGTTGAAGAATTATTGCTCATTTACAACCTTTTTTCTAACACATCTTGGAAGAGTTAAAGGTTAGGTGAGAGAGGAGGGTTTTCATTTAAAAAAGAGACATGCATTTCCATTTGGCAAGGCTTTGCATCCTGATGGGAAAACGTAAACACCCGGGCTCTCAATCCATATTTAATCTCAGAGAGTGCTGTGGTGGAACTTTGCAGACAACAGTTTCAGAAAGCACAGGGGAATATTCCAGGCTTCCCCTTCTGCTTCAGAGACACTATAAAGTAAAAAAAAAAAAAAAAGTAGATGAAGCAGGACAGAGATAATCCCACATGGAGGATAGAAAAGACATTTGGCAGATAAGAGGATGAAGCCCTGCCTGGGAAAGCTGGGCAGTCAGAGGAGGAAGCCCAGGGATGCTGCCCATCTCCCTGTCCAAGATGCTCTACTGTAGGGCTACCTCCCACCACCCCAGCAGTATTCACCCACTCCCCTCTGCCGTGGTGCTGCTCCGCACCCGGCTTCAGCGTGCGGCAAAGGGAGCGGGTGGGAGTACGAAATCAGATCGAGCCAGCGGTAGGAAGACAAGCGGGTTTTTAGGAGCTGGTGGAGTGTTAGGAAGATGCTGGAGTTGAAGCCTGCAGAGGATGGTGAGATTAAAAATAGGCTGTAGCCAGCTTTCCGCAGCGTTTTAGCACCTTAACTGCCTGTTATCCTTGTGACCCACTGAAGAAGAGGCAGCGATGGGAGAGATTATCTCTTCCACCACCCTGGCAGTGCAGGACAAAGTAGTATTTTGCTCCTAACCAGATCCTTCTGCTCTCTGTCCGGTGCGGTCTTCTGGAAAGGTGTAAACCGAGCATTTCCTCCCTGTCTTCAGTCAAACCAAGGGACTCTCTCCTTCCCTCAAGTTCAACAAGACACTTGTGTGCATTGAAGATGAGCTCATGCATTCGCATCTTACAGGGAGTTTGCATTTCCATTTTCTGACAGGAAAAAGGGCAATTTTTGTAGAAATCACTGGACATCGTGATGCAGGATTTTTAACTCAAGACATTCATTAAAGAAAGCATTTCACAGAACTACATTACCCAGTATAATCCACATTACACCTTTGTACCTACCTTAGCAATGCTGTATTTATGTCAAAAACCCAAAGACAATTCATAATGATAAGAGGTATTGAAATGTGTACTTAGATCAGGGGAGTGAACCTCCTGGCCAACAGTTCATACATTACAGGGGACAGAAACTGTTTCTTCTGCTCATGCTGTGTGTTTCTGCAGGTTGGTTGTGGGACAGCAAAGGTTGCCTGAGCTGTGGGTTTCAGCTAGCCATGGGCCCAGGACATCAGCTGTGAATAAATGATCAGGCTTGTCCAATGTTGTAAATCCAGGAAGAATCTTTGTAAAGGCTGCTGTGGTGTAGTATTTTTTCCCCAGCTTTAACTTTCATATGTCAACAAGATCCTTAATCTGAATTGTTCTAGGAAGTCTGAAGGTTGTTCAGAACCTTTGTAAGATGGTCTCAAGCAGAGCCAAAGGCTGCAACACCAGGTCGCCTGGCTCCAGCCCTGGTTTAGCTGCTTCTGCTGTGTTAAAACATGCTCTCAGGTCACAACGTGCAACCAGGGAAGGCGTTATGAGAAGATTCAATGTCACATTAGCATCCCTTTCTTTGTGAGTGCTCCTTCTAGAGGATATTTATGAATAGTAACAGGCCGTCAGATCTGACAGCTTTCTAGAGCCAGTCCTGAGCTAACTCAGGGTACACTTTTCCCTTTTAGAGCTTCTGTGCAGTAAATGTCCTCCCCAAGAGACAGACACCAGGCAGGAAAAAGGTAGGCTGGTATTTCCACAGATTCACGGCACTCCCTTGTAAGTGCCGATGCTGCCAAAGCAGTTACTGTTGAGTGGGGTGAAGGAGCGAAAACTTAAAAGAGTGTTTCTCTGTCCTGGTTTTCAAGTGTGTGTATTGGTGTAATTCAATGGGAAACAGTTTTGAGTGAGATGTGGCTGTGCCTCCATTTGTCCTCTTGTGGAGTGTTTCCAGCTTTTCAGCACGGCAGCAGGAGCACAAGAAGTGGGATGCTATGAGAAGCAGGTCCTTCCTAAGGGAAGGAATCTGGCACGAAGCTGTGGCCTTCACTGGGCGTTTTGTTGCTGCTCTCTCCCTAGGAACATTTGTATCGGCTTTCACCGTGCTGTGCGGAGCCCGGACCGACCTCCCCGACAGGCACATGTGTTGTGTCTTCTGGCTGAACATTGCTGCTGCTCTGATTCAGATCCTGACGGCGATTGTGATGGTTGGCTGGATCATGAGTATATTTTGGGGGATGGACATGGTCATTCTCGCAAGTAAGTAAGCACACCCACCCCCGTGACTTCTCACCTCCATGGCCATGTTGCTGGGTGCCACCTAACACCCCTGCAAGCCATTGGACTGCACTGTAGGGAAGAAGAGCCACAGGATGGGCTCTGCAAGTCCCTGAGAAACGCAGTAGGCAGAGAAACTGCTGGGAGGCAGTTGGGGTGGGCACTGTGACGCATCTGGGAGAGCCTCCCATCCCACCATGTGGGTTAGGAGCTTCCTTTTGCCTTTATAAAATGAAAAGTGCAGGAAGGAGTGGGTCTCCCCCAGCACTATGAACTCTGCTGTCTGAAACCTCTTCTGCCCTGGTCACATCTGCATGTGTGTTTGAACAAGAAAGTCCTTTCTCCCTTGTGACTCCGGCTCATCTCTCCTTCCCACAAAGCCACTTCTGCTCACAGGGAGCACACAGGGCCAGCTGTTCCCAGAAAAGCCCTGGGAACTCTCCTAGGGCTTCCCCTTCTGCCCCAGAATACATTTCACCAAAGGCTTTTTCTCATGTTTCACACCACGTTCTTAGGCTGAGCAGGGCTTTCAACTATCTACTCCTAGAAGGATCTGCCCTACACTCTTTAATGAGCCTCCAAAACATTAGTCTAGGGGAAGAGGTGAAGAATCCTTTTTTAAATATACATAATTTAGGTCACCTAGTTAGTATACATTACCAGTCTAGAATACAGGCTCTGTAACTTTATCTGCTAAAGACTTTTACTGGTGTAAAAGTTGTATCATATCTGTATCCTATCACCTGTATCATATTGCAGAGACTTCAGGTGACAGCCTCACCTCCAGAGCCAGAATCAGCACACAAGTCTGGGTGCTCATTGTGTCTGCAGACCCCACTCCCTTTCCAAAGGCTGGCGGACATAGCCCCAAACCAAACAGATCTGAGATCCTTCAGGCTGGCAGGGCAGGCAGTTCCCAAAGCAAGTGCTTCTCCCAGAGAAACTCTTACCAGCAGCTTTCACTTTGTCATCTCTGCTGATGACATCTGTGGCTGAATGACAGGGGAGGAGAGAGGAGATTGCCAAGCACCTGCCTAAGGATGGAATGGATCAAACTGAAAAAAAACAGCAGGAAACCAGTGCACATCTTCAGCTGCCAGGGGCTAAACCCTCTCACCAAACCACCTGCCAATTTCTGAGCCAGCTTCAGTTTACAGGCTGAGTTAAGGGCCATCCCCATGCAGAGCTAGTGATGGATATTCAAAACGTGAGCATAATTGAAGCCAAAGGCTTTCCTCAGGATGGAGGCAGCACTGCCCTCCATTTTTCCCTGCAAACCACCTACCAAGTTTCCTCTCAGATGTACCTGTAGAGCGGTTGTGGCCCAAGTTATTCCTGAGGCTAAATTGTGTATCGGTGTACATCTGTGACGTGTCTTTAAGAAGCTGCCCAATTTGTGTGTAACCCTATAATTACATGTTCATAATCACATGCTCTTCCACTATTCCTCTGCTGGACAGCCTCCATGTGTGGTTTGTGGTCTAGCAGGACCCAGTTCTGCAGTTGTGGAGAGAGGCAGGAAAGCATCTGTCCAGATAAAGAGCTACAGCTCCATGGCTTGCTTTTCTCCATAGTCCTGTCCATGTATGTCTGCTGGGTAGAGGGGCTGGAGCTCAAGAGTGTCTTACTGGTTTCCCAGTTTGGTTGCTGGGGAATATCATACAGCTTGGATGTATCACCCTGAAGCTGTTTCCCATGCCTGCCTGGACCCCACCAGTTTGGAATGCAGAGGGTGGGCAAGCAGCACATGGTGGGGATGCTCAGGCCAAGAGGTCCCCAACTACAGCAACAGAGAAGGGTAAGAGGAGTCAGTGTGTCTTATGTTAACCAGCTATATCTCATCTGACAAGTTGCAGCCCTTGGCAGTTTCTTGCTGTCTCATTAAATAGCTGGGGTTTAAGTTTACTTACCATGCAGAGAAACTAATGGCTAAATAAAGCAGCTCTTGGTTGATGGACAACAGAAGAAAAAAACTCCTTCTTCAGTCAAAACAAAGAACAGAAGTGATCAAATGCTCCCAGCTGGATCAAACAGCCCTGTCAGACTCAAAATGGTTTGTTTTTTTCATGTTTTGTTTTCATGTTTAAAAAACTCAAATTAATAGCTTAAAAAGGAAGCAATATTTCAAATGCAAGAAATAAGACATTTCATTTAAAAACACTGCCAGGAAACAGTTTGCTTTGGTTGGGTTTTGTTTGTGTGCAAACAAACTATTTGATGCACTGGACAGAAATGGTGCACTGTTGCAACATGAATCTGCATGCAGGTGGGAAAGAGTTAAAAAAATGCAGAACTACTGCCCACCTCTTCCTTGCTTTGAAATGGCTGATTCCATGCATCCCTGTGAGGGTGTGATGCGATTTTGATGGGCTAGAGGCAGGGCACAGCAGGCGGTGTCTAAGCTGATGGGAGGAGAAGGGTGGGAAGCAGCCAGGCCTCCAGAACTCTGCTCCAGCTTTCCCTGAGGGTTTAGTGCCTGGCTCCCTGGATCCAGACCTGCCTATTAGCTGGTAGAGAGCTGTGTGGGAGTTAGGGAGACTCAATGCAGTTTTTTATAAGGCTAATTCTCAGCCCTTAAGAGGGAGCATGCTCCGAGGGAAGAGCTTTGGGGAGAATGTCATATTGTCTTTAATGAGGGGAAGAGAAGAATTATAGGCCAAGCAGGTACACTGCAATTCGTGGAAGAAGTAATCCAACACGTGACTTGCATGCATTTAGAAATAAAAAGAACCAAAGTCAACCTGGGTTTTTCCAGAGCAATCTGTGTCAGACTGGCTTGATTCCCTTCTGTGGCAGAGGGATTCATTTTGCAAGTAGTGGTGGCAACAGTCAGCCATCCCTCCTGACTTTCGGGCGCTGACACCATCTCACACAGCTTTCCTGCCAGAAAGCCAGGGAGACATGGCCTGGGTGAAAATGCACTGGAGAACTGTTCTCGAAATGCATTTTCCAGAACTGGAAAGATAAGGAGAGGTGTGTTGAAAGGTCCCTCCTGAATTCAGCTCTGTTCAGTGTTTCATTCATGGCTTGATGATGGACTGGAGAAGGGGCTTAGCAGCCCCACACCACCAGTGGCTGGAAGGATGGCAGGCACAGTGAGGGCAGCATCTAGATTCAAGCAAATCAAAGACATAATCTGAAAAAAATAAATGCTACTCAGTACAGACATGCCCAAGACACTAAGGAAGGATTCATCAGCTGCATAAATACACACTAGGGAACAAATTGTTTTTCAGAGAAGGATGTGGTGGCTGCAGTGAGTCACAACCTGCACAGGAGTACATTGCTGTGGAGGGAACAAACATTGCCTAGGCAGGTAGGAGCAGAGCTTATAGGATGTTAACTGGTCCCCTCACCTTTCTCAGCACACATAAAGCTGTGGCAAGGCTTGTGGCCAGCTTTGGAGGCTGTATTTCATGTGGACAACCTGGAGAAAGTCAAGAGGACTATGAGACAGCAAACAATGAAGAGGTTCGATAGGATAGTAAACATGAGAGGGCAGCAGTGTAGCCAAAGCCAGACTTAAAGAACAGGTAGAAAGATCTGTGTGGAAGGTAAGAGATGTCTTCCCCTTCAGTAAGGTCAGAAAGCTGGAGAGGTGGCATGGCAGGATCTGCTCATTCTGTCACTGTAAGACCCCAAGAGTGGGTAGACCCACATCTGTCAGGAGCAAGGGGGGACATCAGAAGAGACTGACTGACCTCAGAGGGTCCTGTCCAGCCCTCATCTCCTGTAAGGTACCTTTTAGCAGGATATATCCCAGAAGGAAGAGTAATTAAATGCAGTTTTGCTGTCACACTTACTTACTTTTGGCAGCACAATGGCATGGGGCATTTTCTCTGCTAATTTAAATGAATTGCCAGCTGGCCCCATTAAATGTCTCAGATATCTTCTTTAAGCAGCCATATGGCTTTGGGAACCGTCCTTCGTTTTACCTGCTATCTGAAGAGAAAGGTAGATTAAAAGGAAGCACTTAAATCTTTTGCAATATAAATAATATGCACTCTCCCCTTGCTGTTGCAAATATGAAGCTGCTTCACCCCGCTCTCCTTGAACCCCTCATCGTGGCAGCAGGGACAAGGCACAGAGCTGAGGCAAAACAGAGTTAACTAGCTGGCCAAGGCCAACTGGAGAATGAGCCTCCTAAGGCTTTCTGGGCAAGTTTCCTTCTACTAAAGGCACACCTTGTCCCCAGCCCACACAGCACACGTCTTCATTAGCTGCATTGTGCAGTACGAATGCAGAGGAATGGCCTTTCCAGGAACTCCCTAGCTGCTCAGAGCTCGTTATAAAAGGTGTTGTGCTGTTTCTTGACAAAAATACCACAGAAATCAATGTAGTAATGTCACACTGAGAAGTCAGGGACTGTTTGTCCAGCCATTGTTTCACCTCTAATGAACACAGCCAAGAAGTTAAGCCTGATTTCTAAAGGAAGCCCTCACTCAGCTTCTGGCCTCTGAATTAACTGCTTGCGTTGGCTGCACCTATGAACGAGCAAAGGCGCCATCGCTTGTGGTTTCACAGGACAGGGGCTCCCAGTGCAGCCCCTGCTTCGGCAGTGCACAGTTGACTCTCAGAGATTGATTGCCAGCCAGGAGTAAGAAATTACGTGTAATCACACTGCCCACTTGTCACTCCTTTGCTAATTGCAGCACTCAGACCTTGCCAGAAGCAGCAGCAGATGAGATGAGTGCATGGTTACTGTACACTCGGGCTCCGAGGGATTTTGGGTAGCATCACCAAGCCTCTCTTCTCTGCAGGGCCCCTGCTAGGGCAGGTAATGCAGCTGCCTTGGGAAGGAAAGGGAGCAGAAAGCACTTGAGAGACTCTGAGGAGAACAACGTCCTAAAACACCTGGTAAACTTTCTTGAGATGAAGGAAACTGAGGATAAATTACCCACTTGCCTTTTATGTTTGATTGCTTTTTTTTTTTTTAACGTAAATAGAGCTGTCCCCCAAACGATGCCTGAGAGAAGTACTTAAAATACCCTTTTTTGCAGTACTGCAGTAGGGCAAGTTCTTAAATTATTGTAGAAATGTTATATACCATGTTCTGCAGCACCCAGCAGGCTGGGACACACCACAGTTGTGAGTTATCTGTGGACACAAGCAAACTCAGCCACAAAACTGCCGAAAAGCCATCAGGTGTAGTTTCCCAGCTCTCAGACCATGAACAGCATGCCATGTGCCATCCAATAAGCCGTGATGTCTTGTTTGCCACCTTCCTTCAGCTGTTCCCCTTCAGTCAAACCCATGAAATGTGATGGAGGAAAGCACTTGCGGGAGCATGGCTCAGAGGTGTTAGTCCATCCAGCCTCTCTGGCCTGGGGCCAGTGAGCTGAAAAGCAGGTGAGAGTTCCCCCATCCTCTTTAAACAAGAACCCCACGTGAAGCAATCCACTCTAAGTACAAGGACTTTAAATAATGTTTAGCCCTGGTGTGAATGTCTGATGGTAGAGCAGCTGTTCTCTGTTTACTCTGCAGACCTAATTTATTTGTTCTTTTCTTGTTCTCCATGTGTTTCGGATATATCATCTACAGTTACATTTCTCCCTCTCTTTCTTTCATGTTCCTTTGCCTCCTTTTGTTCACCATCAAAGTTTCACAAGGTAAGTTTGTTTCTGTTCTTCCTCCTCCTCCTCCTCCTCCTCCTCCTCACACCCCACAGCAGCTCCCCATGGAAAGCAGTGAGCGCTTAGCCAGGGCAAGCCATCTGGGAACCACTTTGGCCAGCGCTGCCTGCTCCCAGCCCAAGTCCAGCTGTGTGCCTGTACGTGCGTATGTCTGCCTGTCTCCATGTCTTTCCTGTGGCCACACAGCCCCAGGGACATATTCTCCACCCAGCACCGAAACGCCTCTTGGGCTGCCCAAGGGCCCCCTCAGAGCAGGGCAGGACCCGTTTCAGCCTCGAGTGCATCGGGGAGCTACCCTCTGCATGAGCCCAGTCCCAGTAGGACAGCCTGTGCACAGACTGGTTTCTTTTTGTGTGACATCTTACTTGGAATGGTTTACAGAAGAAGTGCAATTTCAAGCACGTTTGATTAAAGCAGTGATTTTTTTTGTGCAGACACTCAGACCAACTTAATCTTGACCTCAGGACTATCTAGTTTATAAAACTGCACCTTAACTGCATCGCAGGTATGGTAACATAAAGCTGCTTCATCCAGAATAGCTATTCCTGTACAAGAAATGCAATAATATTTAATACGTTAAGGCTGAAGTATTTTAATAAATAAGTTCAGTGTAGGACAGGGCAACTTTTGGCTTACCTTGGTCATGTAAAGAGTGATACAGGCTCAGCTGCTTCTAGCCAGCTTCAAAACTGATAGGACTGAAAGGATTTCTATCATGTCTTAATGAAAAGCATAGCTATGCAAGCAAATTACTGTAAGCATAGCCTGGCTTGCTTACTTCAGCCAAGGATTTATGGCATATTCCAACTATCTGGTCCATGGGGTTGGTTGTTTTTTCCTACTGTGCACCCTGAACAAATTAAACCAGTGATGCAGGCAAGCCCGTATTACACGTCTCCAACCAGCTCATCTTGCCTTCAGAGCTGACTCACACTTAGAACATGAAAGCATAAGAAATCATCTTTTTTCCCCCTAGAAAAGGCTGTTTGGAAGAGGTGATAGTCTTTCTGTTCAGCTGCACATGATGGGAAGCAGAACAGTGAAGGGTAATATGTGCTGATAAGTGTCATTAACCTCCTCCTCTATTCCTCGTGCTCATTTAGCAGCAGGACATCCAGACTGCCAAGGCTGGGGGAATGCATGGATTTTTCCTGAGTATGGCAAAGTTCATTTGTTGAGGCCAATTCTTAGTTCAGCAAAAAGTCCTGTAAAGATAGGGGTTGTGGGACCTGCTGTTTTTTTGTGTTCGGCTTTTTTAAGGGACTTACAAAAGCCTGACATAAGGGTTGGAAAGAAATATTAAAAAGCGTCGATGGAAAAGTGTTGAAGAGTTAAGTGTTCTTCTGAGATATGAAATTTCAGACTCATTTGAAGTTCAAAATATAAAAATGAAAGGCTACTTACATTATTTAAAGAAAAAAACCCTCCATATTTTTAAAAGGTTTCTAGTTGATAGACGTTCACTCTGACAGGCAGTGCAGGTAAGGACAGCTTAGCTGCTGCTTTAAAATGGAGATGTTTTGCATTGATATCATGATAACAATCCCAGCTTCTCTTAAAAAGAAAGCAGGTAAAGCTTCTGGTGCAGTCCTTACAACCACCTAGGAAAGCGTTAAAAAAAAACCCCACAGTATTTTTCTCATTATCCTGTATCAGCACAAGAGCTGTAGGTGCTCTCCTATGGCCCTTCCCTGCCCTACCCCAATGGGGGAAGAAGCCCTTCCCCATGGGATTTGCAGCCTCCCCTCACCCACTACATAAGGAACAGCAAATAAAGCGGAGCCCCACTCCCCTGGGGAGCTGTGAGGAGCAGTGGGACGAGCTGCTTCAGCCCTTGCAGCATCCATGGGGCTGCAATGCTATGGGGCCAAGCATGAGTCAACACGGAACCCCCCGCAAGGACTTTGCTGCCTTGGTCAGAAGGTGCATTAAACCTCATGGCCAGGGGAAGAGGAGAAAGAGTGGAGCAGGAGGGATCCTCCAGTTTCCCAGTGCACTTGGTTTTGCTGATGAAAAGCTCCTTTTTCTCCAGTCCCACCAGATGGCTGCTGTGCTCCAACAAAAGCACATGTAATTCTGCTGGGCTGGAGCAAAGCAAGTGCGTAACAAGGCAGTGAGAATATCATTAGTGAAAGGGCCTACAGAGGCATCCCATGGTCTGTGTTTGAACTCTGACACGTCAGCCTGTGATTAAAGGTGTCTGCCTTCTCCTCTGAGAGATATTTGTTCACCTTTGCAAACCACAGTGTGAATTGGTTGCTGCTGGACAGCTCTGCTAGCAAAAGCCAGCATGGGAACTAAAAGATAGGTAGAGGAAACTAGCCTCCTCCTACCTCTGGAAGCTTGAGGTTCACATGTAGTTCACAAGTAGAGGTGAGTGTCAGATGCACAACCAGCAAACTGCCAGGTCAGCGTTTGGGAACAGTGGCATCTCTGGAGCAGCATCTAAGGGCATACATTTCCCCTACACTGCAGAAAAACACTCTCCGGTACAGAATAATTGAAAATAGGTTATTGGACTGGACTGTAGTTCGTTGCTGCCAATACCTACTGTGCCTTTGTAACTTCTTCAAGCAGACAGATGTTCCTCACTGGGGCTGGTGGGAGGCAGGCACCGCAACAGCAAGGCTGGCCACCAGCAGCCCCATCACCGCCATGCCCAGGAAGGTGGTCACACCCGGGGCAGCCTGCCTGTGAGGGGGGACATGGCAGCCTCCCTATTTTCCCCTGTGGTTTGCTGCTCCTGGTAAACCGAGGGTCCTCATTAGGAATTGACACTAATCATGTTCCCTTCCCCTCCCTCCTCACAGGCTACAAGGAGCAGGGGATCCCACAGCAGCTCTAGTGGCTGGGACAAGTATGGTCAGAGAAACACGGCGAGAGATTTCCTTTGGCAGCTGTGGGCCACGGACCTTTTCATTACCCTTTGTCTTTCTTCTTCTTCCTTTTCTTTTGTTTTCTTCTGTTTGAACCTGGTTCACCTGCCTGTCCAGCGGAGCGGAGGTGCAGAGCAGCTGATGGAGACTTGCACTGATCCATCCCATTGAGCAGCGGAGATGGGGCAAGCACGGCGTGGGTTAGGACTGGCCCCAGCCAGCACACAGTGGGCATCTGATGAGGAGGAGGAGGGTGCCACGAGAAGGAGACATCCCTGGCGAAGGTGGCACCTGGGCAGGCAGCTGAGCTGGGGGAGCAGGAGACGCTGCTTACTCCCTCCTCCCAGGGGAAAGTAGCTGAAGACATTTTGCCTCCTTTTTATGCTCACCATTAAAGGAAACTGGCTGTGAATGTCAAATGCCAAGGAGCTATTAATAGATATATGTACAGTATGTAAAAGCAAACAAGTGGTACTTTTTTCCCCTACCCCACAAGTCCATTCTTGACTGCTTCACAGTAGCGGAGGGCTCAGCCCAGCGTCCTCTGCTCTCTGTATATATACGATGCTCAGTGAAGCTCTGTCCTTGCAGATGTCTTGAGAAACCTGCTTGCTGTAAATCGTATTGTACTGCTGAACTGATTGGGGCCATCCCTGGCTTCCATCTGCTGGCACCATGCGAAGACCAGATCTCCCACTGGCCCCTGGGGAGACTTTATCTAGCAAGGGACCAGTGCTCCACAGCACCATGCCTCTAGGGTGGTGGGTGCAGCCACGTGCTGCCAAAAGCTTCTAGTCTAAAATGATACTGGGGGAGCCCAAAAAACCCCAGACTTTTCCTCCCCTCCCCCTGAAAGGGACTTGCTGGCAGCGTGTCCATGCTTTGGAAGTGGATCCCCTTACAGTGCAACGTGTGCTCCTGGCTGAAGCAGTGTCCTCGCTCCGCTTCCCCGGGGTAAGTGCCCAAAGCTCGAGCATCGCGACCTGGTGCTAACCAGGTGTTCAGCAGCAGTCGTGGTGGGAAGGCCTGTGGCCAAAAGGAGTAGGAGGCCCCTCAGCAGGGTGAGTTGTTCAGCCGTGGGGGAACCTGGTGGCAGCACCTGGCAGCTTTTCCACTGCAAAAAGGTGGCGAGAGCAGCCCTGCCCAAAGAGAGCAAAACCAGGCTGCTGCTCTCACCCAGGGAAGGTCCTCCCAGCGCGAGGAGCTTCACACAAGCCCACTGCCAAAACTGGGAGCCACCCGAGCCTGACAGACCTGAGACCTGTTTCCAGACCATCAGTCCTGCAGAGAGGCAGCCCATGGGCAAGGACACAGCAGCAAACCCTTCTGCCCTACAAGCTCCTGTCCTCTCCTAACACAATGCTTTGCTTTTAAGGCAGGTTTTCATTTTCCATGCAGAGCAGATCCTGTCAGTTGAAATACGTCCTGTGGCAAAGAGAGCTGAGGTGTCCAACAGCAGCAAGCACCTTGAAGCATGCCTATGTCTGAGCCACCCAGAAAGTGCAGACCGGCCGTCTGTTCTCCACACACTGTGTTTAACCCTCAGAGGCATCGTGGGGGTACACTAAGCAGGACAGTCACCCGCTGAGGGTGGAGGAGAGCCCTGCACCAGGCAGGGTGCCTGTTGGTGATCCCCCCTGGGAGCTGGTGGGGTACAAAGCTCACTTAGTGCTTATACCAGCAGGAAACATGGCTTAGCCTCCCCATAGCCCCAGGTGCCTTCCTGATGGCTGGAGACCTACTGGCTTTAATGCAGGACCTTTCCTCCTGGAAAGGTTCCTACCTGCCCAATGCCCACACTTTGCTGTGAGCCCACAGCCTGTGGAAAGCAGGCACCAATACCTCTCTGCTCTCCAAGCTCAGGAAGTCTTCTCCAGGGCTAATGACAACACGATACACAGTCCTAGCTAACTTATGGTGAGACCAGACACATCCAAACCATGTGCCTTTATCCAGCACAGGCATCAGAACTGGAGACAGACTTTTTTTCACTCCACTATTTGATGACTGTGAGCTATAAAAAGCTTTGGGCTGCCTGAACAGGAGAAAGAGGCAAAGAGCCAGAAGCCTTGGGAGCACCAGCCTTCACTGTGAGCCGGGAGGCTGCTGGCTCGAGCACCTCTCCTGATCTCAGCAGCTGTAATCGGAAGAGCAAATGGAACCCACATATAAGGATGCAAATTTGTAACACTAACAACTCACTGTATATTTTACCAAGCTAGACTTCAGCTAGCATATTTTGCCAACATTCCCTTTGTGCATGTGCAAGTACTACCTGGTGTTGGAGCCTATAGGAGACAGAGGTTTCAACTTGCTCTTTGGCAAGAGGAGAGGAAACCACCACAAAATGGATTTGTGGAAGACCCTTCAGATTAAGTTTAAAGCAGCATTTCGCAGGTCCTGGCCAAATATTAACAGTGACCCTCTGCATCTGTAGATGATAGGCACATTGCTGTCCCTGTGGTACAGCTGAGAAACAGCAGTACACAGTAAGGTTAGATTACCAGACTCCAAAGCAAACCCATGCCGGAGCCACGGGAATAACTCGGGCTGCGTTTCTCTTGCCTCACACCCTAAGCAGTGGCTCATACTGCTCTGCTGGCCAGCCAGAAACTGGTATTTAGTGACTACCCTGTATCCAAATGGGGCTGAGCTCAGCTTTTTGGGCTGCTCCACAGAAAGGGAAGACCCATAGCATGGTGCAGCCAGGAAAGCTTCCCATTTGTAAGTTTAGAGGAAGATAGATGGAGAAACATCAACTTTTAGAGAGACTGAAGCCACACAACACGCAGTGGGTTTCTTTGGCAGACAAGCACCAGTCGGTGCTTCTTGTTAAGCCAGGGCTGGAAGTGCTCAAGAAGAAGAGCAGGACAGTTATCCTGCCACGATGCTGCACTGCAAGGAAGGTGTGGTTACCTTGTTTGCCAAGGAGAGGCTTGCAAGACAGCAGCACTTTGGAAAAATCAACTCCTTGTAGGTCAGCGTGTGAAAGATGACACCCAAGAGCCATCTGACGTCTGAGTGAAAGCCAAGGTATGAGCTCCTCAAGATTACCTTTGCCACAGCAATCACCAAAAGGATTTCTACTCATGATCAATAATTTCAACACTCTTCAACCATTTCTACCAAAAGGACCAGTTACAAGGGTTGCCACTCAGTGACCTGTGCTGTAGCATCTGCTGCTCTGTGGCTTGCAGGGCTTTGTGGATGTTACAGAATTGAGCTTCAGCATTTACTGTGAGACAGAAGTTCTGCTCCTTCATTTCTCACCTTGGAAAATAAGGGGTAAATAGGATCTTAACGAGGAGCAAATAGGGAATCAGTGGCACAGCTAGAAAATACCTTCACAAGTTGTTGCTGTGATCAGTGGGAACTCTTTTTTGAGGTTTATAACTAGTCACCAAGCCACCCAAACCACTTGCTAGCTCAGCTGCAGCAAACACAATGACCAAGACCAGTGGTTACCACTCACATTTGCCACTATAGAAGAGCTAGTTTAACTGCAAACACTGATGCCTGAGTTAGTTGCCCTGTGGCCTTGAGATGGACGTGCAGGAGCCTCTGCAGACATGGCTAACTGGCTTCACTTGGACAGCTGGTAGAGGTGTTGAAAAGAAACCAGGTAAAGCCTTTGGGTGCAGAAGCTCTGAAATGGGAGCAGCCAAGTGCAGCTGAAGAACAACTTCTGGTGCCTGGGAAGATGGATTCACTTTTAAAGATGGGAAGTCTCAATCTGGGGAGGGTTAAACAAGCTGAGACTTTCCCTGAGCATTGAAATGCCAAAAGTCATATCTCCTGTGGCATCAGATGTCAGTCTGGCAGCAGATGCCCCACTCCAGGGACCCAGCACCTGTACCACAGGTCCCCTGGGAATAAAAAGTGGTAGGAGTATCTCCTCGTCAGCACAGCCAGGGTTTTGCTGGCCTTTTGGGCCACATTTGGTGTTGCCTGCCCCTGTGCTCTAATGAGGATGGGAGAATTGGATTAGTTGGGGAAGGGCTTGTATGGAAATTCCGCCCTCCCAGGGACTGCCTCAGGTCTCCAGAGAGAGAGGCTGAGCCACAGGGCAGGGCTGGGAAAGCTGAAGGTGGCAGACAGGATTTCAAGCTTTAGTGGTCACAAGGGGGATCTGCTCAGTCCCATCTTTAATATCACACACTCTCCCCACCAAACTTGTTTTTCCACCTCTCATAAGAGACCAGAGCTTTGTGCCAGGGACGCACCAGGCAGAACTCATCCCCTCAAGGGGATCTTGGGGAGCCACCGCAAGCCAGAGGTATGTGCATGGTGCCCACAATTTGTGCGCTGGTGAGAAGACCCACACAGTGAAGACATAGGTACAAGTGCTAACTTGGAGTTTCCCTCCCCATCAGCAATGCTTGTCTTTCTCTTTAGGGCCAAGTTAATCACCCAGCCCTTTTACACCTCTTTCTGGAGTACTGCAGAGGGAGGCCACCCACTCTGGGACACCCACCAACACCAAGGCTGGATAAGTTGCCCCCCACTTGTGGGAGTTGTGCCGTACCACACCACCGCTGGAAACCAACCCCTGCCTCCTCACCAGCGCAGATAGAGGACACTTGACCTGATTGAAGGTGCATGTCACCAGGCTATCGTGATATCATCATCTGCTTTATAAATATAGATGTTTTAGATGCAAGTTTTACCGCTAAGGAGCGATAGTAGGTAATGAAGAATAAATGCAATTGCTTTACCCCTACCTACCAGCAACACAGTGTTTTCTGCAGCTCTTCCCTGATCATAAAAACCAGGTTTCTAAGGCCAAAAAAAATAAAATTTAAAAAAAAAAAAAAAGGGCTTTAATGAAATAATTCCTTGGTACTTGAACCCAGCTGGACTGAACAGTTGATTTACTGCTTGGTGGAATGCAATTCCAGATGGGAACCAAACCAAATGTCCTTTTGAAATTTGTGGCCAATCATAAGCCAGTTTCGTTCTGGGTCAGCCCAACTATTTCAATGCAGAGCACATTAACATGTTTTTTTTTTTTCTCTAAGTTCATCAGTGTTACCAAATTTGTACTTCACGTGAAAAAGGTGCTATGGCAGCCAGCCCCCACCCTCCTGGCCCTTTGCCTGCCTGACCACGCTTGCTGCAGGGGGTCAGCATCGCTCTCAGCCGTGCTTAGGGAGCGTTAGACATGCGAGGTGCCTCCATCTGTGCCACATCTTGCGCTTCCCGAGACAAAGCCGCATGTTCTTCCCTATGTACATCGGCTGTCACATGTTTTATTAAAGATCTTTTGATTCTGCTGGAAACTGCCCCTTGTTGTAGTCTTGCTGTGACGCAGGGGGTGTTGTGCTGGGCTCCATGGGCATGAAACTGAAGAGTTACGGTCTTGTTATTCATCACAGAGCTGTTTTATCCCACCCTTGCCTCCTACTTGTTGTGGGATGGCCCTGCAGTCCATGTATATGCATATGCTCCAGTCAGAATGTATTTTGTTACTATTCAACCCAAACTGTGTCCTCCACAAGACACCACCAAGAGTTCATTGACATTTAAAGCCCATACACAAGAAAAGCAGTAAGCTTGGCGATATCCAGTATTTCTCCCAGTCAAAAGCAATGGCTTCTCCCACACGCTTGCTAACCACAGCATGACAACACCCCCCTGTATTTTCTACTTGACTTCTCTTTGTGCTCACGCATACCCACAACGCACTTTCAGGCAGTGCTGCAATTTATTTTCCAAACTGGCACTCAGCATTTCCACCCCCCCACGGGACCAGTGTGCTGTAAAACCCCAGGTGACAACGGCGCCAGCTGAACCAGGGTTAGTTACGGTGAATCCCACAGGAGCCCGTCCCACCCACAAGCCATCCTTCCTCATCTTGTCATCTGTATGCCTAACTAAAGCCAGGCGAACATTCGGTTCTGCTTCTCTTGCACCCCTGCACTGGCCAGGTGGAAGCGACACTCCCTCTATCCCCACCACCAAAATGGTGCAGTGGGATGTGAAAGCTTCATGTAGACTTCAGGACCAATACGGCAAGAGGAACTCAACCCATCTTGCAGCAGCAGGTCAAAAGGAATGGCATATTTGGGCTTGGGATCAAAAGAGGGGCTCACCTCCACCCCCATTGCCTGGAGGTGGTGGCAGTGCTCTCCCAAATACCCAGCAAGTGATCCCACCTGCACCTCCATTTCCACCTACCACCACATACAGACATAGGTGCTGTTCCAGAGGCTGGGAAGGGGATAAGTTGTCCATGTTTTCCTTGGTTTTGGCCATGCTTAGGCTTATCAGGTCTTTCTCCCTAGGAAGCAGGGAATGGGTGTGTGTCCTCCTGTGCTCTTTGCACCTCAATGGTGAGCCCACCCTTTTCATGCTGGAGCCCAAACTGAGGGGTTGCTGATGACCATTTGTATGCCTATTTATATCGCCAAGTATTGGATTGTGACTTGCTGTGTTTTGATACTGTGGATTTTTTTTTTTAAGTTAAATATATTCTATTGCCGGACAGCTGGAATGAAATGCAGAGTCTCTTTACATAGCCTGGAGAAACCTTATCAGCACTGGATTTCAAATTGGGTCTTCCTCCTCCCATCAGCTGGGTGATGGCGAGTATCCAGTAGACACCAGCCCACACATGTATCACCTGAGGAGAGGAGACATGGGCCAGGGCTCAGCTTTCTTAAGGAATTAAGGGCCAAAAGTCTTACAGGAGAGTAGAGGGCTAGTGAGGAGCCTTATCTGCACCTCTGAAATGGAGACAAGGGAGGGGGAAAAGCCACCCTGTTGTTACCCTGTGCACACACCTACCAGCAGTCCTTCTCACCTGGGTTTTCTCTGCAGTTTTAACACTTTAAAATTACTCCATGCACATTATACCTACTCCTAGTGCAAAAGCAACCCCTGCATTGCTGGGTGCTTGGCCACACATGCCTGAGTGGAACAGACCTTGGCAGATGGCAGAGCCATCACAGGGGAGCTTTCCCCTGAAAGGCAGCTCTGCTGCAAGGGCTGACAGCCCATCAAGACATATCTGTACATTTTGACCATCCATACTTCACGTTCCCTGCTCCTCCTGTGACATGCAGTGCACCGACATGCCACGGCTCTGTTCACTCCCTGAAGGCACTGCAGGTGGGAAGACACATGAAAGATCCCAGCTGGACTCATCAGGGCTTCCCTTGGTCATTTTTGAGACAAGCAGGGGTCTAAAAGTCCCTAAGCAATTGCTCATTCATATGAAAATCCACAACCTAGTAGTTTTGACCCCAAATATTGGTACACAGGTAGTTTCTGGGCTGCCAGGCTTTGCCTGACCATGCCCAGATGGCTCACCAAGGCATCCTTGGTGGTAGGAGAGTCCTTGCAAACAAGTTTACACAGGCAGCTTGTCCAACACCAACTGTCCTCTGTGCCAGACATCTAACGCTCCCTGTCCCAGTCCCTCAGGAAAGCAAGGGCTACAGACACCACCCCATTTCTAGTCCAGGTCGCATTCACAGAGGGTGGTCTTCGGCCACACTTGGGGTGCCTGCAGCCTCACTGGGAAGGGCCCAGCCTCTTGCTACAGCAAAACCCCAAATCCTTGGAGGCCTGCAACACTGCCATGGTTGAAGATGGGATGTGGGGAGTAAACCTTGAGCACAATTCTCTGGGCTGTAGTGGGACTGTTCAGTCCCTCACATGACTGACTGCCAGCTGCCGCTGCCTGGGATGGTTTCCTCCACACTGCAGCACTTTGGGTCTCCCCCATTCCTGCTGGGAAGGTGTTAACATGGCACAGGGCTCAGTGGCATCTCCTGCCCACCAAGAGCAGGTCACGGCTGGCCTTGCTTTCTGGGCTCCCAGCCTTTCCAACAGGCAGAGCAGGGATGGAGAGGAGGGGGTCGGTAGACAAGGTGAAAGGTCTCTGGAAGAAAATGGAACATCCACCCTTGACACCTCTAAATGCAAGGGCAGACATTTGGAGATGGAGCTTGAGAGATTAACATTTATCCCAGTCTCTAAATTGCCAGCACAGTGCAATGTTCCTCCCATTTGCTTGGGCTCATGGGGGAGGAGCGGCAAGAGATCGAAGCCAAGACCAAGCTCCGCAAGGCAATCAGCTACAGCAAGAGCATCAGAGGCAGGGAGCCCACTAAGGACCAGCCTCGGTAACAGAGCAGCCCCTGCCCAGTCACAAGGCAAGGTGAACTGGGCGGCAGGTCCAGCCTGAGTGGTGTTCCAGCAGGACTCCGGGAGGCAAACTCTGCTTCGGTGCAAGACCAGTGAGATGGCTTCTCTCTCAGCATGCAGCTCTGAAGGATCTGGTAGGCAAGGCAGAAAGCTCCATTTTACTTGGCACATCTCTCTATCTATGCTTCGCCCCTCAGCATGTGAGGCGCTTTGGGATGAAAACTGATATATAATATTATGAAACTATTAATACACCCATGCACACACACCATCATGTGGCAAATACACTAGAGAGTTCTGGGATAATTACCTTGAAGGGATTTCTTTAAAGCTCTGCTAATGCAACAATTTCAGAAGGGGAGTGCGAGTAAATAAAATAATAAAGTGTCACACAAATGAAAAGTCAAAAAAATGGATCTTAGTGAAGACAAATAAGCCACAGAGAAAACCCCCCCTGCCTTATCCTCACCCAGCCACCCTCACAAGAACAAGTCCTTCCCTCAACCTGAGTGACAAGCATCTCCAGCACTTCTTGAGCCCTGTGGGCTGTTGACACCCACATCCCAGGGAGAGCTCTGGCAGCAGCAGGGAGAAACCCAGGAAGTTTTCAGGGGGTAAAAAGAGGCAGAGAGGCAAAAGCACAGCCTGCAGCTTCTGCTGGCTCCTCAAGTGGGCAGCAGCACCAGCTCTGCTGGAGCAGACGCTAAAATCCCTGTTCTGAGAGCAGCCTTGAAGCCAGGCTGCACCATCACTCAGAAACCCAGGGAACGGGGTGACCACTGGGTTCCTGGGGTGCTTACCCCACAATATGCTGTCCCTTGCCAGGAGACAGCAGCCAGCAAACCTCGAGAGAGCTGGGAAATGCCCAACACAACCCTGTTCTGCCCTTCTCCAGCATTCCAGGGGTGGGCAGAAGTCAGACAAGAGCCACTCCTGCCCCCCCAGCCCCAACGTACAGCCAAAGCCCACAGCCACCCTGACCCAAGCCCCACATCACATCCCTTGGTGGACTCCTTGCCTGGCCACCCACCTCCTCCACATCGTGCATCTCTAGGGAGGGCATGTGGCTGCCACACACATCTCACCCCCGATCCCAGGTGCAAACCAGCTCACATGCCCAACCCAAGAGCAGAGCCTGCCCAGATGCCCTCACAGCACAGCCACAGCTCTTGCTGCACCCACCCAGAACACCACAGCAATGGTGGGGCCAAGGAAACTCCCTCTCTAGTAACCACCACGCAACAGGAAAAACTACCCTCCCTTAGCACTTGCAGCCTCCCCAAGCTGGGCTTTTTCCACTGCCCCAGAGAAACACAGCTCCCCTCCCCAGACCAAGCTCACCTCCTCAGGGCTGCCACACACCCAGCCCTGCAGCACCACTTGCCAAAGCCACCCAGGGCTGGGGCCCACGGCACTAAATGCACTGCCCTGCTGGTGGGGAGTGGCTGAGCCTTAATGCATGATCCAGAGCAATCAGTGGAACCATGTGTGCTTTGCGTTAGCCCATCTGGGAGATTTCAGGCTGTCAGCTGCTCTTACACCCATGGGGCTAAAGCACCTCAGACAGGAGGGCTGTGGTCAGAGGGCTATGGATAAGGAGCCTGCAGGCAGCTCTCACTGGTGGCAGTGCAGACAGGGAAATACATTGCCTGAATATGCATCATTTAGAGCTATGTATTCAGAAGACCATCATTTCAATTATATTCTGTTCAAACTAACCTGAGCAACCCCCCAAAAAAAAGCACAAAGTTCCATGGAAAGGAAGGTTAGCACAAAGTATATACATACTATCTCAAAATCTTCAAGTCGTGCACTCCAAATATACATGCAGATCTAAATGCAGCTATGAGCAGGTAGCAACTGATCCGAGAAGCTAATGCTACTACGACAGGCTACTTCAGAGCTTGTTTGCAAAGGACAATGGTAGCCCTGTGGAAAAGGGTGTGAGCTGCAAGCCTGGCAGGATTGCATGCTTGTGCCTAGGGCACATTAAGTGGATTCCCAGTAGAATTGAGGACGTAGCAGCCAGAGCATCCATGCACTAAAAAAATGGCATCATACACCACATTCCTGAGTAACTTTGGACTGAGACTTGGGTCAACACACTTGTTCATTCTTCTCTTGTTTTCCCTCTCAGTCCTGCCTGCTGAGGTGGGCAAAGTAGGGGGACAAAAGCACCCGCAGGCTGAGCCCCATCCCATCATAGAATCATGACCTCTAAAGGTCATCTAGTCCAACCCCCCTACAATAAGCAGGGACACCTCTAACGAGGTCAGGTTCCTCAGAGCCCTCTGGAGAAAGCTGAAATGCTAACCTCCCCCCCTGCCCCCAAGTAGGAGCCCTGGGCAGTGCTGATGCCAGCAGGATTTCTCCAGCAGTCCTCAGCATGGGGAGCTCTGGCTCTCCACAGGGGCAGTCACTGGCTGGCACAGAGCAGTGGCCATGGGAGGGACGCTTGCTGCCTGCTGCAGCTTCTGAGTTCCCCTTCATACGCATGCAAACACACATAAAACCCAACATGGTCTGGCTCTCTTACACCACCAGACTTGATTCCAAATATTAATATATTAAACTATTGGGTATTTATGTCCCAAGAGCAACGCAGCCAGCCTGGCTTTGCTGACTGCCCTTCCAAGTGCCTACATTGCTCTGAGCCCATGAAAGACCATTTTAAGTCAGAGATGAACCTTTCACCAGGACCTGAGCAGCCCAAAATTGCTCAGCATGGCAGTGGCTTGCTCACAGCGGTGCCAGGTATGATGCTGCTCCTGTTCATGCTGGGGGACTGAGACTGTATGGGACCCTGCCACCCGTCTGCAGCCATCTCAGGGTGCAGGCACAAAGCTGCCACGTGCTGGTGCACCTTCGGTTGCCTCCAACCCCACCGAGATGGTCTAGCTCAGAAGAAAGTGGAATGAAAGTCTAAAGCTGACTCCAAGTCCTCTTCTGTTTCTTCCCCAAATGGAAAAAGCCCATTCTAGGAACCGAATTTCCTGGAGGTCTAATTTTAGAAAGAGGCTGTTTCTGCTGGCCCTGGCTGCTGTGTACCCCCGGCTTTGCCCAGCCTGGCTCCCCCGATCCTCCCTCCCTGCTCCCAAACCTGCCAGGGCAGGTTATCCACAGCAGATACGGGCTTGCACATAGCAAGTGCAAACGTGCACCTTGCTGCCAGTGACATGAAAGAAGGTTGCAGGTTTTTAAGGGATGGGTCTTGGTTTAACACCAGCCAGCTAAACACCAAATTCCAGGCTTAAATTCTGTTTATTCAGCCAGTCTGGGCAGCGCAGGGGGCAGGAGCTGGTGGGGATGGCAGCAGTGTCTTGCAAGCACCCTGGCAGTCTCCCCGCTCAGCACACTGTAACCTGCCCTGCCAAAACCTCTGCCCACCCCCTCTTTGCCTACTGGCATCCCCACAAGGATGGGGCTCTTCCTGTGGCCGTAGGGGTGCAGACAGGACTCAGTTGCAGAAGGCAATGAGCAAAGCAGCCACTGTCATTGCCTGTCCCACCCATGGCACGCTTTGCTCTCGGGTGCAAAGGATAGGACGGCACCAACCTGTCCTGCAGATGCTCTCAGGGCAGCAGCACCAGGAGCTGGACCATGGTGGCACATAGGTGCTCAAGAGACATTCTTTCTGACCCTTAATGATGTCCCTGCAAGCCACGGGGACTGAGAGCCTCCCTGCAAAGCCACATCCCATGGGAACAGCAGCTGGGCACATACAAGATGTGGTAGTCACATCAGGACGCGTTTGCCTGGGGATGACGAATGGTAGGAGGAAGCACAATTTCATACCTCATGAGAAGCAGCCCTGTGAAGATCTACACAGTGCCACTGCCTGCAGGGCGAGGACAGGCTGTGGGAACAGCTGAGGCTGTTTTTCCCACCAGTGCCACCATGGCAGCTTCTCGGCCAAACCAGTCCTGCGCTGTGGGTGCCATTGCACCAGCAGCATGGCTGTCCCTGTGCTTCCTCACGGATCACCCTGCTCAAAATAACCATCCTGGCACTGCAGCGAGGCCTCAGCTGCCAGACTCTTTCAGGGCAGAGGAGCTCGGGTCCTGGAGGGGACAGGTAAGGTAAGGTGTTTTGTGGCTTTGTGTGCATGCTGCTGTTGGAGAAACGGCCTCACTTTCCCTCGCTTCTCCCTGGGGCATGACATCTTCAGTTCATGTCCTCACACTGCCATTTTGGATGCAGCTTTTAATGCACCCACCTGGCTGTGGGCAGCAGCAGCACACCAGTGGTGGGACACATGGTACTGTGGGATGTGGGGTGCATCATCCCTGCAAGAAAAAAGGGGCTTGGGAGCATCCTGTGGTGCTGGGGACCACTGGAAGTGCAACAGCCCTGGGTTTTGTGCCAGCTGTGCCCACATGTGACACAAAAGATCCTTTATAAAGGACGAGCATCCCCATGTGTTCGATTATGGCAGGGCTGAAATAAAGCCAAACCAGTGCAGATGCACCCCTGGTACTGAGGAAACCCTGATGCTGGGGTAGGCCAAGGTGGCTGTGCCATGGGCACAGGAGCATGGCCAGGACGGGAAGGAGCTGACCACAGCTCTTGCAGAACTGACGTTACAAACATACAGCAGATGAACAGCCAGAGGCACAAAGTCCCAGCAAATAGAAAGTACCAGCCCCGACCAGACAGCAGACTGGTGCTGGAATGAGCTGATGGGGCCCCAATCCCAATCCCAGTGGGATTTACTGGGGAAGCTCCTCCACAGGCTTTCTTTTCAAAGTGGCACCAGCGCAGCAGCTCTGCGGTGCTCTCTGGCTGCTCCGGGTGGAAGCACAGCTTCGCCCTGGAGAGGAGCAGGAGCCGTGCGAGACGGGTCCCTGAAGCCTGGGAAGAGAGGTAGGGGTGGAAAAAGAAAACCTGCCAGTATAAAAGCGACAGCAACCCCTTGGGCCACCTCTCAGAGCAGTAACTCCCCACATAAAGCCTTCCTTGCCTCGCTGGAGAGCATCAGCTGGTGGTGGGTCAGGGGCTGGAGGTGCAGGAGATGGCAGACCCCAGTCACCAGCCCCGCCATGGGGGTGGGTGAAGCGTGGGCATGACAGGGCTCATCCCGGGGCCCCCAGGGTGGGCATCTCTTGCTGCTTGCAGGAGCAGAGCGTGACCACTTCCACGGACTTCAAACCATGTGGGAAAAACACAACCTAAACCAAATAGATAGTACAGTGTAGCCCTGCTCGCCTGCCCCATTTGCAGGGTTTTAAAAAAATCTTACTTTACTTTTTACACTTCACAGTAAGAAAGAACAAAATTGCGGGTTTTGAGGCCAGGGAAGAGAACAAAGACTCAAAAGAAAGCAGGGGCTGCAAGCCGGAAAGCTGGTCCTCAGGGTGGCAGGGGCTGGTCCTCGGGAGGGACGGGACGGGACACCGTGGGGACACGTTTCCCCGGTCTCTCCCTCCCAGAAACAGGAGCCTACACCCCAAAATGGGATGCGGGCAGCACGAAGCTCTTCATTCCCCCTCCCTGGGACTCTGGGACGGGGCTTGACTCATTTTGACCATCCCCTCAGCTCCCGCTGCGAGCATCACCGGGCGACAAGTCCCAGAACAGCCCGGGGGTGGGGGGCAAGTCCCAAACCAGGGATGCCCGGGCAGCAGACAGGGACGGGGAGCATCCCCGGCGCTGCCCCGCCGGAGCGGGCTCCGGAGCGGGCTCCCTCCCGCCGCCGCCGCCGGGGCAGCACCGCCACCTCCCGGCCTCCGGCAGCAGCGCCGGTGCCGCGGAACGGGAGCCGGGGGCTCCTTGTGGAAGGTCACGGCGGAAAGGAGCAGCCTGAGCACAGCCCCGTCCCGGGGGGGTGGAAACCAGCACCAAGCCTGGAGGGTGCACAGACTGTCCCCTCCCCGCCCTCCAGGATGCGATTTGGCCACCCCAGCGCCCTCCCCGCAGAGCCCCCATGAGATGCAAGGGCAGGTGACTTCTCACCCTGGCAGCTCCCACAGGCAGGGGGACGAGGCCCTGGGTGAAACCCAAAGGGGCTGTTGCCAACTTCCAAGCTGCCAGACCCACCCCACCTCCAGGGACAGCAAGGAGGGGTCAACAGGGGAAAAGCCCATCGCTGGCAGCCCCCAGAACTGCAGCACTTCATTCCCTCCACACCTCAGCATAAGACAACCTTCCTTCATAGAGCCTGGATTCCACCCACACCTTCATTTACGCCCAGCGGTATTTAAAGGAATTCCTTCTTAAAAAAATTCCTTCTTAAGGAATTTATTCAAGCATTTAAGACCTTCCTTTTGAGGTCTCATTACGCTGGCAGTGAAACTTTCCCTGAGCAGGGGCTCTGGATGGGAGGAATAGTGTTGCCCTGCAACATCCATGCCAGGGGCAAAACACCTCTGGAGTGGCCTGGAGACCCCCAAAACCACACCACCTGGTGCCACTCACACAAGCCTCAGACCTCCAACAACCACCACAGCAAAGCCCTGCTTTATCAGAGCTCACAACTCCCAGCTGGTTCCCACCCACCCCCTTATTTATAGGAGATTCATTCTTGCAAGTTGAAACTAATTAGATAATTAAGAAGAAAATTACCTGTCCTCTCCTTACCTGTAGCCTGAGCAGACTGTCTTATACTCCCGTGGCACTGCTGGAGGTGCTGGGGGGTTCTGTGCTGTGATAATGGGAGCCTCAACAACATCTAAAGTTTTCTTCGTTGCATTAATGTAAGCGCTGGCCCTTCTTCAGTATATTCAGTTTATTAATAATTTAGTTCATTAATTCCTGAAGTGGCAGGGAGCCCAGGGATTTGCTTTGGGGGTGGAGCAAAGTCAGGTGTGGGGGGGCAAGCCCAGCTTGGCAAAGGGGCCCAATGCTTTCCAACCTGGAGCGTAAACCTCAGGATCAAGAAATGCTGGCACTCAATCCTGAGGATTCCCTTCCCTGACTTATTCCCTTCCCATCTCTGCCACAACACCATGTTATTGGAGTCTTGGAAGCTTTTGTTTTCCTCTACAGCTAGGAAGGGGAGTGGAGAACGGATCAGGCCCCCAAGAACTGGAGCTGTAAGTAAAACAGCGGCTGTCGGTAGGGATGCTGCAGGACCGTGAGAGGCAGCCAGATAGGAAACATGTCTGTCTTTCTCCCAGCCCACCAGAGACCGCTGGGGGCAGGTGGAGCAGCCTCACAGCTACAATGCTACCAGCTCTTTCTCATGCGAAGAGGTTTCTGGTTTTAAAGCAAAAGTCCCCACTGGGTTTCTCTGGTTGGTTGTTTTAGAGTTGCCATAACAAGTGGCAGAGATGCTGCAGAGACCAGTACCCAGGTTGGGCTGCTCCTGGGGGTCTGGGCATGAAACCTGACTTTCCTATGGGACAACTCACCCACTCCCCTTATCAACGCCTGTCCCAGGACAGGCTCCTGATGCTCTCTGCTTGCATGAACAAACAGGAGGGACTGGAGCTGCCTTCAGGCTCTACAAACTGATTTCTCCTTCAAGTGCAAAACCAATTTGGGCTTTTTTTTTGGTGGCCTTTGGTCCCAAGCACTCCCTCCAGCGCTGCTGCCCACAGTGCAGCTGAGAGGAAGAGGAGCAAGGGAAGCGCTGTGGCTGTGCCAGGCAGCTCTGACACCTTCTCTCGAGTGCAGAAATCACAGGATAGCACTTGGAAACTGCTCAGTTGGAGTTACAATGTAGTGCTATCAAAAAACAGGAAGATGAAAAAAATTCCTGGTGTGGAGCTGCCTGTGGTGGCCTTCCCTGCAGAAGGGGGATGGAGGAACTTAGGCCTCGCCTGGGGGTGCCCCTCACCCAGCCTGGACCTCCCACAACCCCCACTCTGCTCACACCCTGCCCTGCTCCTTGAAAACCCATTTTCCCATTTGTCAGGATCTCTTCCTGCTGCAGGGTCCTTCCCTACTCTTGGCTTTACCCAGCACTGCTCATGGTGTGTGATGGGGTAACCAAAGCTGGAGCCTGATTCCCCCCAACAAGAATCACCATGGATGCAAAAGACGGCTCCTGGGTTGTGCCCAGGGCGGACATAGGCCATACACCATGCAAATGCTTCCCATATGCCTTTATTTGCAAAGTTACAGGATTTTTTTTACAGGCACTGTGCGTTGGTGATTCAGATTGTTTCAGATTTTTTTCTGGATTACCCAATGACTGAGAGGGGTGGTGGGAGCGGGGAAAATCCCTCACAGCAACCGTTCCAGCCTCCAGAAAGGTGTAAGACACCTGAGAGGAACAATCTGCTTCTTCCGAAGCCACAAAGCAAGGAATCTGGTTTATAAACCGGCTTAAAAAATAATATACATATATAAGAGCAGCTCAAAGCTAAAGTACAGCGATAAGTGGTACATATCTATGCATATCTGTTCATACCCTTTCTCCAAAGCTGGAAAAGGGAGGCTTTAAAAACTAGTAACACAGTTTAAAAAAAAAAGAGGGATTCCATGCATTAAGTTTTAGTGTTTTCTGCATTTAAAATGGGATGAAAATAAATATAACTTAAAAAAACCCCAACCTTTTCCATGACACTAATGGATCAGAGGCAAGTCTATAAGGCACTTCCACACGGGCTAGTCTAGAAAGCCTGGCAAGGAGCTAAAACAGTGCAACCATTTACAATGGCACCAGATGAGCTGAAGACATCTGTCTGGAGAGATACAAACCAACAAAAAACCTTAGGAGACTTCAGTCCTCAGGAAAGAGGCTGGGGCATGGCTGTAGATGGCTCCATGGCCAACTCCTCCTCCTTATTGCTGCCAGGAGAAGACCTCTCCCACTAAGGGTGCTGGACCCACTGAATGATGGCAGAGGGTCTCCTGGAGAGCAAGATGAGATGGTGGGATTGGAGATAAAGCAGGTGAGGGATTTGTGGCTGCCAAGCTCCTGCACCACCTCCTGAAGCTGCACGCTCCTTCTGTCCTCACCATGAGGGAACTCCCTGGCTTGCCCTGCGGCTTCCCCTCCCCGCCGTCCTCTCGATGGCTGACCTTTAGCAAGCCAGCTCTGCTGCGAGCAAGCCACTTCGTTCAAATGTTCCAGGAAGTTAAAAAATAGCCTCCGCCCTAAATAGGGAAGTGGGTGTTTTTGCAGAGGCCTTTCGCGCAGCCCAAGCAGGCTGGGAAGCCAGTGCTGAAGAAGCTCTGCGGAAAAGAAGGGAAGGCACTGGGATGCCTGACCCCAACTCTGCTTCACCAGGCGACTAAGCTGGCTGCATCAAGAGCTGCTCTGCTGCTGTAACACTCTGCCTGCTGCTGATAAATACTACAGAGATGCTCCAGGCAGGAGGGTCACCCTGGGCCAGATGTGGGTGTTGGTGGCACTACCCTACAAACGTGCCAAAAAAGACTGATCAACCTGGATGGCTACTTTAGTAGGTCTCATATTAATCCCATATAAGCTATTTTTCTCTCCCCCAGCCCTGACCAAAGTTTTTATTCCCTGTGGAGGGCTGGAGATCCCAGCTAAGAAGTTGGAGACCTCAGCTAAGGAGGACTGGGAGCAGCTCCTAACTGGGTCTCTAGAGAGGAGCTCAGAGTGTTACCCACCACAGCAGTGCACTCAGCATGGGGGACGTGGATGCGAAGCACCTGGCCATGGTAAGTAACTGTGCCCAACCACGTGCCCCTGCAGCGGGGGGGAAGCCCTTTGCTCTCCAGTGCCACTTGCAAATAACTAAGCAACCACTATGGGATCTCTCGAACACAAAAAAAAAACCCAAATCTGCCCTTCTAGCATCTCTTAAAGATGGCACAGCTGGTTCCCTAGGCTGAAAGGTGCTGGCAAAGACAACTAAAGGGCTCCCACCGCAGCATCCTTCACTGTCTCCAGGCCTTGCTCGTGCTGCCAGAGGGTCCTGGGCACGGCTGCTGGGTGTTTTCAGGATGAAGGTACTGATCCCAGTGCACGAAGATCCTTCTTCTCCCAGCCCTCTTAATATCAGGCTGTGCAAGAGACAAAAGCGCGACAGACAAAGCCCTCTGGGCTGCTCCCGGCCGGCAGCCACTGACTCCGCGAAGCCAAGGTTTCAAGTTCAGCTTTTGTTCTGGCACGTTAGCTCTCTATTTACATGGAGAGGAAAAAAAAAAACCAAAAGCCAAGACAATCTAAAAAAACCACAACAAAAAAACACATTAAATAGGGAGAGTATAGCTTTCAAATGGGGAGGGCGAGGACTGGAAAGTGTCTTGTAGTGCAGTTCAGAAGAGTCAGTCAGGGACAAGTTGGGGGTAGTGGCAGAGTTGGACGCGCAGCTTTAATGCAAGTCTTCGCTCTGGGACAACTCTGTCAGGATCTGAATGAGGTTGTCCAGCCCCCAGAGGTAGCCGTCCTCTCTGTTCCCTTCCACCCAGGGCACGTTGTGCTGGAGAACCTGTCCCTCTGGCAGCGGGGTGGTTTTCCCGAAGTCAATCATCCAGACTTTGGCCTGTTCCCTCTTGTCGTGAATGAAGAGGAGGGAGCTCCCGATTACCTGTGGAGAGGAGAGACCAGTTAGTGGTGCTCCTCTTGCTCATTCTCAGCCAGCTTTGGGGCTTTCAGACACCTTATCTCAGGCTGCATTAGCAAGAGGTGCTGCTGAGACTGTGCAAGAGCCCAAGCAAGCGCTGCGTGTTGTGGGCTGCGTTTGCACATGCAGACAGGGTATTCAGACAAGCTGATTTACTCATACAAATCCCAGCTCTTGGAAGGAGGAGAGGATGAGCAAAACAGGGGCATGAAAGACGGAGATGTCATCTTGGAAACTGAGTCAAGGTCCCCAGGAAAGGAATGAGATGAGTTGTCTCGGCCTTCAGATGGAGATTTTTTTCCAAGGCTGATTCTTTGTGTGCTATTCACACTCACCAGCCCTGCATACATCACCCCAGGGATGGGTACACGCTAAGCACAGGTTACTTGCAATGTGCTGTCTCCTGCCTGACGCATCATCCAGTTGCACCCCGATTCCCCCTAGAATATCCTCCTGGCTTTCACAGCACTCTGGGGATGCAAGTTACAGAGGTGCATGTACATGAATTTCCTTTTCCATGAGTTCACTTGGCTGCACCTGCTTTGAAGGGCTCTTTCATGCCCTGATCAGCCTTTGGGAAAATCCTGCAGCATGTTTTGGCCTGGGTAAGCCCGGGGGAGCCCGTGGATGCATTTGGGAAGGTGAAGCACATTGCCTCTGACAGTACAAGTCTCAAGGCAGGATGAGACCCCATGAGCCCAACGCTCACCGCCCATGGAGCAGAGAGATGTTCAGCAGGTGGGTACCTCCAGCTTAGCCCCCTGGCCCATCCTGGCTTGCAGTCACAGCCAGGCTGCCATCCAGCAGCAGCTCCGCTGTGGCTTCCCAACACTTGGGGAACACATCTTGGTGTCAGGCCATTCACCATTGTGCTCTTCTGCTGAATCTGCTCCTCCAGTCAGAAGGTTTTAGCAGGCAGTACTACAGAAAAGTACCAACGGGTGTGCTTTGGAGCGGTCCCAAATGAAGACTGCTTTCCGAATTACATCCCATGTGCATGAACTGGTGGATTACGAACTCACTTGCCCTTGTACCACTTGGTGACCAGAGTGCCATGGCTGCTAGCAGACAGGATGCAGTATGCTGAGAGCCAGGAGCACCCCATAAAAGCTGTGCAGGTATGTGAAGGAGTGCAGCTCTAGAGACATCCAGCTGGTGTCAGCCCTCCAAAACAGCAGCAATAAATGTTACTGGGGACTCCCATGTCCGTGCTATCAGCAGGGATTAGCTTAAGGTTTGCCTTTAGAAGAACATTTTGAACAGGAAGCCTGTACTGTTTGCAAAAGCTATTATGAATTTACATTTTTGAGGAGACTTCCTCCTTCAGCGCGTTGGGAAAACATCCAAGGTCCAGAGATAGGTATTATTTTCCAGAAATGCTTATCTTTAGCTCTTCTCCTTCTAAGCTCTTATAACTCTGTCTTGGCATGTTAACTTTAAGGAAAAGCCTTTTGCTGACGTTGTTCGCTCGCCTCTCGTGGGTCACCGAATTCTCCTGCGGCTCCTCGGAGAAGCCCTACACAGTGAGGGCCCCGTGGAGGGATACGCAGAGCTTGGCAGACCTTCTGCTGCACTTCATCTCAAAGTGGGACAGAAAGTCAAAGCTGCTGCTTTTTCATTTTTAAGGAGTGGAAACTTCTTTCAAAACCTCCCTGAAAGGCTGTTTTGTTTCTGTGTTTTCAAATGAAAACTCGGTTTCAGGGAGCATTTTGTTTCCCATGTTGAACTGACCTGAAACCCTTGGTTTTGACGTTTCCCTTCCCATTGCCTTCCAGGCTCTGCCATCAGGAGGCATGACCCCATCTGCCCCTGGCTCCCAGCAGAACCCTCTGTGAGCAGCCATGACCAGGGTGGCTCACGTGGCTCCGGCTGAGGGACAGTGGGCTCTTGGAGCTGTGGCTCCTGCTCCCCATGAGCCAAGCGTTCCTTGGAGGCTCTTTTGCCCATAGACAACATGGGCCAAGGACATGCGCTCTCATGTCTTGTTAAGTAGATACGATGGCAAATGATCTTTGCCAATGCTAAATCAATAAAATGATTTCATTAAATTCCTGAGCACTCCAATTCCTGTCGAAATGGCCAAAAATTGTTTTCCCACCAGAACTGAACTTTCACTATAGAAAATGTTGATTTTGTGGATGCTCATTTCTGGAGGAAAGCCCTTCCAAGGGAAGAGTCCTTACCACAGTGCCCCAACCAGCTCAGCCAAGGCAGGCTTGGGATAGCTGCAATGTAAGGCTATGTTGAAGCCTTGTCTGATCACATGGAGCAACTGGCAGCCAAATGACAGCTGACACACATTCAGACAGGCATTTCTCCCCAAAAACCTGCTATAATTTCACACTAAGGATTTTTCGCAGCCATGTAAACCCATAAGCAGCCCAAATTCCTCCTAGATCACTTTCAATCTGTATCAACATTGGTTTTTGGTAGATTTGAGCCCACGTCTGAAGCATGGATATCAGTCAGCAGCTGTATTTCCACCTAAGTGTTACATAAAGAGGGGTATGAAAATATGGATATAAGAATAAATTCAAAATTGTAGAAATTTACAGCTTCTGACTTTGACTTCTCTTCTCTCCTTGGACAAGCTGAGATTAAACTGTTGGCATTTCCAGGCAGATCTATCTAAATATGAGTATTACCTCATGGCACTTGAAGAACGGGGATGTCTCCAGGGTAGCACGGATACCCTTCAACCGGTTAAGGTAACTGTTCTGAAATGACAAAAAAAAACCAAATCCAAGCCATTAGTGCTGCGGGAAGACTACAAAAAAACTGCTGCATGGGACAGACAGGAAAGTCACCCATCCCAGCATCTTCTCCATGATACCATATTTGCATGGAGAGATGCATGGCGGGGGGAGTTCTTCAGCTGCCTCGTGCTCAGCATGCTCTCACAGACCTCTCCCCTGGGAGGGTGTCCCCTCTTTTCTGGGATCCACTTACCCTTTTGGCCTCTATGGCATCCCATGAGCTCATGTGGCTCCCAAAACTTAGTGATAGCATTTGCTTTTGCTGAACCAGTGCTTTCTGCAGCCTTTCCCTGCTGCATCCGCGGCGCTCCCAAGGAATGAACAGCTAATTCAGCAGCCGCTGCTGTGCCTGCACAGCCAGGCTGCCTTTTTCTCTCACCTGCACTCTTTTTAATAAGTCAGCTCTTCACCTCATCTGTCATTTCATCACTGAGTCAGTCAAGAATCGTGAGACACTTCTGTAACTCCGCAGAAGCACTTCTGCAGAGCTGGTATCATTCCCGGAAGGCACTGAACATTCTCAGGGGGGCCCTTTGATACATCGATTTTGAAGTTTAGACAGAAGGACTAAGCACAGGAACATGCACAGCAGGTGTCTGGGCACTATAACGCACTTAAATTTTCACACTTGGCCTGCTTTGGGAGATGTGGGGGTCACTGTATTGCAGAAGTTTGGCAGAGGAGCCCCGTCCAGAGCCAGGGCATGGCGGTGTGAGTGTGCTCCAAGCTATTTGGGGATAAAATGCAGCCAGGCAAGTTCATTTTCAGACCCAGGAATAATCCCTGGGTAACTCCTGTCAAAGCGAACATGCCGGTTCGAAGGAGGCAGTGCCAAGGGCCACTCCAGCTGGAGCCTTGCGTTTGTAGGTTTTATGTAGTACCACTTAAAATGGGAGCGCTTTGTCAGATAGGATATTTGACACAGCCAGTGTAAATTGTTTACAGCTACATCTCTTTTTCTCCTGGCAACACAGAGAAACTTGGGAAATGCCAACTGTGGCTTGCCCTTGAGAAGGGTGCCTGGTGCAGGCAGGGGGATACCTTGGTCACTTGTCCTGTGAGACCGAGCGTGGGGCAGAGTGGGAGCCCCAGTGCCCGCACCATCGCACACTGGGGTAAAGAGTGGGCTCGGAGGCTGCTGTCAGCCCCAGGGATGAGGACACAGAGCATGGCTGTGCCTCTGCAGCAAGTTTTGGAGCAACCCTTGCACATCCTCAGCAGACTTGTACTTGGCCCAAGTAGTGCTGCTGCAGCGAACACCTTCTCCCAGCCCTCTGGTCCTCTCCCCTCGTCCCTATACCATGATGGCATTTCTCTTTGCCATTTTTCATGCTTTTTTAACAGAGATTGCTCAGGCTGCAGCCCCTCAGGGCAGGGAGCTGACAAGCCCAAGGCAGCCTCTGCAGGAACCCTCTTCCAACAGCTCCCCCAGCATCCTTCACTCACCAAAACATTGCGGTTTCCTCTGGTGAACTCCCTGAAGGCCTCCGTGACTTGTTCCTTTGTCCGTGTCTTCTTGAAGTCCCGGTTCACAGTGCCATCCTCTTTCTTGAAAAGAAAGGAGAGTGATGAGTGGGATGGGGAGTGAAGGAAGGAGCAGGGAAAAAACGGGTGTTTCAGCAGCCACACATGTCCCCTAGTAGGATGCAACCAGCTTTCTTTTGGCAGCCGAAGGACCTGTCTATGGAGAAGGGGTGAGAAGAGGCAGCAGCTCTCTGCCTTGCTCATCACAAACAATCCCACAGCTCCATTTGCTTTGCCACCTAATGCAAACGGCAAGTGTCCACCACTACATACTTGCTGAGGTCACCAGCAGTTTGCATGAGCTACCCCTTGTGAACTGGGCACTCAATGCCCAGTGGCTGGAGATCACCCATTTCTGGCTACAGCATGCCCAAATGGCTTCCTATCACTGCTGTGGCAGATCAGACACTGACACGAGCCTTGGGCTGCACCCCTGCCTGGGGAGGAAAGCCAAGAATGACTGGCAGGACACAACTTAGTGTGGATGGAGGCAACATCTCATAAGCAGGCACAAAACCCCCTCTGCATGAAGTCCTCCACCAACCACTGAAGCAAGGAGATGAAGGCGAGGAGCGAGCCCCTCAGCTGACTAGCGTCACTAGTCCCTTGGAACACAAACCCTCAAAAGCAGCAGCCTGACACCGAGATGCAGCGAGCAGCTTTCTGCTCTCCACCACCTCTCCCCCAGGGGCACGTCCATGCTTGGCCCACCACAGGGAGGGCATGGCTTGGTCTGCTGTGGGGACTGCAGGCAGCCCTGACCCAGAGGCTCCCAGCTTAACCTCCGGGCAGCTTTGAAGCTCTCTCCCCATTTCCCACTCCTGCTGGGGCTCTGATTTTCAGATCAGCACGTTTCATTGTCCAGAGCAGCTGCAGGTTGGGCAGGCAGAGCTCGCTTCCTGGATACAGGGGCTATTTTAAACCACACATGCACTTGCTCCTAGCTCCACTTGCAGAGCTCCATCCCACCACTCTGGACAGCTTGTCTGCACACAATAGAGTGAAGGGACAGAGGCCAAAAAGACATCCTGTGGGCTGGGAAGATGAAGTAAGGATGAAAAAGCAGAGCAGAGGCTGGGGAAGGAAGAGAGCACAATGAAATCACCTGCCCCAGAGATTCATGTGCCCTGTGGCAGGACTTTGAGACCCCTCCAGGGAAGTGCCCCAGGATGGTGCCATGTGCATCCCTCTGGACTGGGGGCCGTGAACATGGTGGCCAGTCCAGCCTGGGGGAAGGCTGAGCACCCAAGCTGTGGAGAGCTAGGCAAGGTGAGCTCAGCATCAAACCCACATATGATGTGCAGTTTGGGATGAATCACACAGCACACTTCCAACTTCCAGCTCGTGTTTTGTGCAAGTGTTAACAAAGGCGATAATGAAAGCAACGTGTGAAAGGTTTTTAGTCTCCAGGAAAAACTCTGCATGGGGTGTGACTGATGCACCCAGCTTCAAACCACTCTGGACCCATCTTGAGCATCTTTTGCCCCTGCACTGGTGCTGCCACAGGGTATAAAAGCAAGGCTAAGGGCTGGAAGAGCCTGCACCAGCAAAGGCCAGGGACAACCTTCTCATCGGAGACCTCCCTGCTGTACCAGCCAGCCTCCTGATGGACCAAGCAAAGCCAGGCTCAGTTTTCAGCTGGTTATTGCAAGGCAGCAGGCTGCAGCAGCACAGGCAGGAGGCCTCGCCAAGGATGCTCTGGTGGCACGTGCACGACACATAGGGGAAAGGCACTATGCCACTATACGCCCGTTACGTGAGCCCTGACATGGCGGTTCAGAAATCAACCCACCCTCTCCCCTGGGGATGGTAGATATCGATTTGGAGAAGTGCCACAGCACTAATTTCACATGTAAAGAGCACAACTTTCCACAAAGCATCCAAGAAAGGAGATGGACTTCTAAGTGCTCCTAAAAATAAATGAAAACCACAGATGGCCTTTCAGATAAGGCAATCTAGGCTTCAGGGAAGCCAAACAGACTATCTGTAGTGCCGCTCCCAGAATTACCCACCTCCCACGGTTTCCTTGCCCAGCCAGACGCTGCTGCCATGGGGCTGACAACTGCCACGACATTTACAGGTGTCCAAGCCCCGAGGATGCTGGCTTTCACACAGCAGAAATGTGAGTGGGGCTGATAAGGGCTTTCGCAACCACCACCCCACCAGAGACTCCAGTTTCCACTAGCCTCACTGAGGCAGGTTTCGGGTCAGCCAGCTCTCCCTCCAGCACTGTGCCCAGCCTCGGATGGGGCTCAAGAGCTGTCCGTCTTGGGAAAGTCAGGAGAGGCCTTTCACGGCTGGTTCTGGGACCCCATAAATGTCCTAGCCCTGGTGAGCATTGTCTCACCAGGGCCTTGCTTCAGGCACTGGTGAGTCACTCTCAGACCAGAGCAGGAGCTTGGGAGTGAAACTTCTTGGAGTGAGTTCCAGTAGGTTTCAGCTGGATCACCAGGAATCACTTCTATTACTTTTAGCACGGTAATTTTATTAATAGCTACTGTTTCTAACAGTTTCAAGCTATTCCAGAAAGTTAGATGAGTGTCATTATCTCCCTTTGCAGAGGAAAATTTCCATTTTCAAGAGGAAGAACCGGATCTTCAAGGCCATCCGGGAAAGCGAGAGCTCAGCCAGGAAAGGGTCCCCATCCTCATTCCCAAGCCTAAGCTGCCTGTTCACCTCACCTGCCCACACTGTCCCAAAGGCTCCTGCCACTGCTCTCCTTCCCCTGTGCCCCTCTCCAGCCTATGAGCCCAGGACCAAGTCCTGCCCTTCCCTTGCACAGCAAGATGCTCTCCTGTATCAGCCTCCAACCATGAGTGAGCAACAGAGCAGATTCACCTCTGTTCTTCCCAGGGAAGCTTCCACAGCAGAAAAGAAAGCATGGGGAGACTTGTCATTAAATAATATTTCCTCAGAAATTTCCTCGGAGGGTTCTGTAGCAGCTCAGGGCACTGAAGGAGCTTCCCCTAATGCAAAGAGTCAACCCCAAACACAGGGCAAATCCAGGGATATGACACAGCACAACCAGCTCTACAGCCCTGCTGGAAAAAAAGCCAGCCGGGAATGAGCAGAACTGTTAATGCTTTAGCTTAGGGGAAAATAATCCAGAAGATGAGGGATTTAAGGAGAATTATAGTAATTAGGGCCTTGATCAAATTAGTCAGCCCCTACCAGCAGCAGCAGGATTACTCCTGGAGGCCAGAACTACTCAACATTTTTCAATTAAAGGGCTGCCTCACCTCTTCGAAAAAAATCCACTGCTCGTGTCGCACAGCAGCTCATTTACGACTAAATCAGAGGTGTAACTCTCACCACTGCTTTAAGGCTTTTATTTCCCTCCACGGTGTTTTTTGGCCTGTGTGGGAATATGGTTTGGGTTTTTGGGTTTTTTTTACATTTTTCATTTCAAGTGGTTCACATATGACCTGCTTTTGCCATAAATCTCCCTGAATGTCCCCAGATCACAGGCTGAGAAGCACCGCTGGACACCGAGGATATATCATGTTGGACTATAAATAGACAGATATTCCCTGCAAGAAAGCAGGGAGAAGAAACAGCACATGGGAGCATTGGTCCCAACTGGCCCACTCCTTTTTTATATAGCCTCAGTTTTATAATAAGCACCAGCAAAACAGCAGCAATGGAAACTAGGCAAAGGGTTGTCCCGAGCCGGAGCAGCTCCCAGTGTGCTTGTGGGTGCCCATAGCAGAAAAGGGTCTTTGGGAGAGCTGAGAAGATCAGGGAAGAGTTGCACGAGCAGGCAAGTGCCTTGACCCAGTGTAGGCACTGCAGAAAGCTGTGGTGGTGGAGCATGACTGGCAGAATCCCAAGCAGGGGCACAGCACGGGCAAGGGTACCCGTTGCTTGCCACATAATCCTTGAAGGGGTTCAGCCCAAGGGCTGCTCCTTGGGTTTCTAAGAGTGGTTGAGTTAGAGATAAATGCACTGTCCTCTGCTGCCCACAAAATAGTTGAATGAAGAAGATGCCCTACTTCCTGCTTGCAACATGCTCTGCTGGGCTTCCCACAGCCACACAGTGGGACAGACAAGCCCCTTGCCACTGGTGGTTTGGTATGTGGCTAGTCAGAAGTAGCAGCTCTGAGTGACCCACTCCTGCTGATCACCTTTTAAACCTATGGTCTAACATCTGCATTTGTTTGACCAGTGAGGTGAAAGGGAACACTACCAGGAAAATCTACAAAATCTGGTGTAAAGGCTTTTTTGGGGAATGCCTTCTTTTGTTTTAATTCTGTCACCTTGACACCACTACCTCCAGTCAGGAGAAGTACAGGACTTTAAGGCTACAGAGACCCAGAGGAGAGATTCTAGGAGAATCCTATCTGACTTAGAAAGAAGAGAAATGATCTGTGATCAAGAGAAATAAACTCCTCCAACCAAGATACATGTAAAAACTGACTCATCGTTTCCACTAGAAGTAAGCGGCTGCCCTGAGCTACTGCCTGGGCTCCCAGCAGTGCCCCAAGCCTGAATTACTGCAGGCGTGACTTGACTGAGCTTCCCTTGGCTGCCAAGCCAACACCATGCCCAGGCATGCAATGAAACCCTCAGCTCAAGCGTGATATTACCTTTAATTCATGTTGGTTGGCTATCAAAAGCTATACATCATTGCTAATGTTCACGCAAGTCTTCTATCACTAAACAACTGCTCTGTGGTTAGAGACAAGACCTAACTCTGTTCAAGTGCCATCCCGGACACCTCGCTCACCAAAATGTCTGCTTGCCAGGAGAAAAACTCCTGAGCTGGTTCATCTCATGGGGACACAAAAACATCCCAGCAGGTATCTCCAGAAAGGTGAGCACTGCTCTGAGCAAGCGCAGTCAGCAGATTACACATGCGTGCAGGTGCCAGCAGAAAGTCCTGCTGCTTGAGTTCGCCCCATCTCATAGGGCTCAGCTGCTGAATTTTTCCAGGCAGGGATGTAAATACAGCCTCCTCACTGACTGCAACTCAACTCACAGCTCCAACCACAGATCGGCACACGTTCAAGCTGGGATTTGGATTAATGGCTCGGCCTTGCAGCACAGCTGTATCAAAAGCAAGCAACTAATTTGAGTCTTCAAGTTGGAGGACAGCACTTTTTGCAGTCAGGGAAATCAACTGAGTGGCTGATTTAATGAGATTATGGCTAAAACTGTCTTCTTGCATTGATGCCCTGAACTCAGCTGCACTCTCAGAAGAGCAGCACTGCCCCGGGGCCAGGAGCCTTACCAGGGTGGTTTGGCTGCAGGGACTGGGGATGTCCTGATATGACATGGTCTTGCCACCAGCCTGCTGTGTGTGTGCCTCTGTGAGTGGGTTTGGTTACCGAACGTTCCCACCGGCTGTTCTCCCAGCACTGCACACCTGGAGCAGCCTTACCTTTATCCCCTCGATCCTGAAGCCCAGTGTAGCAGTTGAGCTGATGGTCTCTCTCCACTGCATGTAGCGGGGCTTGGTTACTGCCCGCAGCACATTCTCCTCTTCAGTGGGGGCATCGGGGTCCACCTCGATCATCTTTTGGTACATGTCCTTCCTCAGGCTTGGCTTCTTCCGGGCCTTTATCAGCTCCTCCTCCAAGTATGTCCTGCAAGGAGTGATGGTGGGGGACATTAGCAGGGCCATGAGGCCACCATGTGAGGTGCCACATACCCACAGACAGCCCTTGCCCCAGAAATCAGGCCTATCCAGGATAGCTGATCTCTATGGAGTAGGGCAGCATAGGAAATAATGGAGCAAACCTCATTGCAGGTGAATGGACCCCAATTTAATTAGCACACCATCACCAACATCTGCTATCTTTTCAGTTCATCAAGGAGCCACAACCAGTTTGGCAATAACAAGGGAGATTATTTCTTTCAGGTACCCACACTGGTGTTGCTGCTGCCCCACTGGCAGCCTCCTGCTACAATCCCTGGAGGTCTGGGAAGCCCGTTCCCCAACACTCAGCAAACTTGAACAGCAATATAGGGGCTCTCACAAACTAAACATGGCTTTCCGCATCAGGAAACTGCCCACATCCTCCAGGACCTGGCTGAACTGAAGGCAAGAGGGAGGTTGCTGCGTCCCAGCTCCTTGGCGTTAGCTCCTGCTCTATGTCGGTGGCTGCTGCTCCCTCCTGCCCCTCTGCAGAGCTGGGCATGGCTAGTGGGAGGCATAGAGCAGTTTGGATTTGGGGGGGAAGGAGATGAGAGAAGGTGGTGGGTGGCTGCTCCTCCTGTGTCTCTCCTGCACTTTCCCATCCCCTCACGCCGTGCACTGTGAGGGCTGTGCCTCACCAGCTGCCACACAGGGTGGTTTCAGACAGGGCTGCTTCACCGCTGATGGTTTTACCCAGTATGGGTCTATTTTAAGTGGACTATCTAGCAAAAGCTTGTACGGGATGGAGCAGAGGAAGGTGTGCAGCCCTAGCCAGGTGCTTACCATCACCCCAAAGACCATGACGTGCAGCTGCGATGGGGGAATGGGGGAAGGAGGACAGAGGATGTAGAATGTAGAGGAGTGTGCAAAGAACTACGTTTTATGCATCCTTCAGAGGAGCACTACTGTGTGCCAGAGCTCAACAGTGGAGAACTTCTGCACTCTGACACACAAAGAGCCATCATCCACAAAATACTACTTCCTGCAGCAGTAATAAACCACTATGTAACTCCTCTTGTGGCTCCCAAACCTGCCCTAGCTCAGCCAAGCAAGCACCCAGGTTCTTACCAATGACTCACTAAGCCAGGTGAGACATCCCAGCAAAACGACACAGGAATGACCCTCTCTGTCCTCTCTTTCCCCCCAAATCCAAGCTGTTGTACACCTCCCACTAGCCATGCCCAGTTCCACAGAGGGACCATGCCCTCTCCCCAAGTACCTTGTGCCAAAATCCAAGCACTAAGCATGAGGTTCACCTCCAGAACCAAGCAAAGCACACAGGGAGGATGCATTGGGACTACAGGGGATGGTGTTCCTGTGTTTGCCACAGGCTTAGCAAGGCAAACTACAGTCTTTTCTCAGGGCAGGCCTATGATCACTGATCACTGAGCAGACATCCCTGGGGCATCAGCCTTTTCGAAAAACACTGCAAATGAAAGCGATGAAAGGTTTCAGCTGAGATCACACAAACCATGATTTTTGGGCAGACAGAATAAAATAGCAGAATAAAACAACGGCGTGCTCAGAAGCACTGCTCATGCTGCTCAGAAAGCTAGATTTCCTTTTGATGAGAATGACAGATCATTTATGTCTGAAGTTCGGTCCCCCTGCATCACTCCAGGCTTGAACCATTACCAGGGCTTAAGACAGACAAAGTTTTATTTAGGGGTGACTGGAGGAGGCTGCCTCATCCCAAAGCCAGGTTGGCATGAAAAAACCAAACCCATATGTGCCTGGCAGCAAGCTGCTGGCTTGGAGGACAGGTTTAATCGCCCTGAGGTTTGGTTTATCTTGCAGAGTTTCTCCTCCCCAGCCAAGGGGATTCCCCACTCCCTATCATTAGCCTGATTCACCTGCCCTCACCAGCTCTTCCCGCAGCACCATCTGATTTAATGATGATGATGCCCAGCACATTTGCCCCCTTGCTTGCTCTGCCTGTCTTAGCTCCGAAGACCCAGGTGCACAAACCACCAAACTTGTGATTTGTGTGCAGGAGGCTTTCCTCCTCCCAGTGACAGCTGCTGGAGCAGCCAGGCAGGTCTTCTGGTGGCTGTCATCTCTGGGTCCAGAGTGGGTCCCATCTCCTTCCCGTGGCAGCACGGTGCGTGCCAGCCAGGGCCACGTGCCTGCGTGGGGGCCCCCTGCCCTTCTCTCCACCTCTCCACTGGAAAGTATTCCTCGCCTCTTCCCTGCCGACAGCCTAACACGCCAGTTTGAGTTTCACATCAGGAGTTCAGGAGGGGAAAAAAAAAAAGATTCCTCCCTCCCACAGAAACCATCAGCTTTTCCAGCAGCGCAAGCGTCTCCACTGTGTCTGGGCTGTGCCTTAGCTGGTGAGGGGGGTCTCAACCTGCCCTGCCACCAGCCCGAAGCAGATCCAGGGCCAAGAGGTGGCCTGAGGCTGCTCCAAAACTGGCAGCCACTTGGGGTCACCAGCCCTGCTCACATTTGCTCTGGGACAACCTCGTCAGCTAGGGCATCGCTAGCTCAAAAACTGCTGCTGGCCAAGTGACTGCAGCATGGGATCTTGGCGTATCTGTATATGGTTCTCCAGGAGGACACGGGTAATGTTGCTCATCTGCTAGGAAACGTTTCAAAAACTTTGCATGAAAGGCACTAAACTACTTAGCACACACATTTTATCCCTCAAGTGTGCACTGGAGCAAAGGGTGAGCAGAGGAAAAGTTTCTCGCTCACCAAAGCTGTGCTATTCAAATGTCTTTATTTCACACCTCTGGCACCCTGGGTAGGATCTCCCACACCTTTTGCTCCCTGCTTCTTGGCCGTGTCGAGAAAGGCAGGTTGTCATCTTCCTAAAAGCTAATGTGCCATTCTGGTGTACCCAAACCCAGAGTGCTGTCCCCTACGCTTACACCAAACCACTTTCCTCTTTCCTAGCACATGGAACAGTCAACAGAGAAGGAAGGAGCCTAGTGTGTCCGTCCCATACCCAGGCCTCCCGAAGGCTCTCTTCATGCTCTTGGCTTAGCTATTCCTCAAGACAGGTGACCCCAGTGTTCTCACTTCCGTGTTTCAGAGGGTTTTACCCAGGACATGCATTTGCTTTGAGTATCCCGTCTTAAAATTCAAACACTGTCCCCACAGCCACTCACCTGACTCCCATTTTGCAGTCCATAACACAGGGGGAGTCAAATTCAGCCAGCAGATCTTCCATCTGGTTGTACCGCTCCCCGTCCTTCACTACGTCGCCATGGTAGGCAGGAACATAGGGCTTCAGGACATCATTCATCAGGCGGTCGAGGCAGCGCTGCTCTGATTCACAGTGCTTCTTCAGTATCCTGCCATTGGCCGCTGCCTTGAAACTACCTGAGGGTGACAAGGGACAAGGTGGCACTTGCTTTGGATGGCAGATGATGCTGTGCCTTCCCAAAACAAGATGGGCAGCCCAACACCTTGGAAGCATCTCTGTTTACACCTGCACCCAAAAGTTTTCCTGCAGGCTGAGACTGACAAGCTTGGGCTTCCAGATGCACATGTACTGCTAGAGACCAGCAATGTCACACCTTAAACAGCACCAGAGACCTGCCCTGCAGCACACAACACATTTGCTTCACAGCCTCTGCGTGCTTCATGGTAGATTCACATCCTTGTCTCTAGGCTCATGCATGGGGCATCTTTGTGCTGGGCAGCATCACCTGCTTTGCTGTGGATCAGCAAGAGGGCTTGGGTCTCACTCAAAGGACTCAGCTTTCTGCTGCTTGAGAGAAAAGCCCCCTGGCCCTGGGAGACTGAAAGCTCAGAGCACTGCACCTTCACGTCACCCTCCCTTAGCATCTAGGTAAGCCACTCTCCTGGGCTAGAGATGCAGGAGCTGAAATCTGTGACATCCATGCAGCAATGAGAAGCAATTTTTGGCCAACAGAGCCTATTAACCTGAGATAACAAAGAGTCTTTCCACTGCTCTGCCCTTCCCCATGCTCCATACCTGCATGTCCTGCTAGCTGGATCCAAGGGTACTTCTTCTTGAAAGACATCACAAATGGGGACCAGTGCACCATATTCTTGATCTTCCGCCATGATTTGCTCTAAGGGAAAAAAATCATGAAGGTGAATGTGATGTTTTAAGCTTTTACTGCCTGTAAAGTCAGTTCAGGCAGCCCACAGCTGTTCTGGACCAGGGACGAGGCACCGGAGCCAGCACAGGATGGAAGCAAGCAGAGAATCTGCTCTTTTCCCATTGCCCTGTGCCAAGACAGAGCTGCCGGGCTTTGACTCCACTTTCAAAAATCACAAGTAACTTCTCTGAAGTGGATGGCATTACAGCATTGTTCCAGTTGGCTGCAGCAAGCCCAGCCATCTGCATTACCTTGTCTCCGCTCCCCGCATCCCTCTGCAGAAGCAGCGGGGACATTAACCCATCCTTGGGTACTGCATTAGCTCACAGCAGACAGAGCGGGGAAGGGAGCCCAGGATTTCTGCCCAGCCACAAAACTCAACCCCAGCTCCTGTGGGGAACGAGAGATGCTCACACAAGCGCGCACGGGCTCACCGCCCGGCTTTTGTTCCCCGCTGAAAGGCAGCTGCTTTGTCCATTAAGCTGGCAACTCGCGCGTGGCTGATCCGCCCGCGCTGGCCCATCCGTAGCTACCTTTTAGAGAACAATTCCCTTCTGACATGTTGTGTTCCCGGCCAGATAGATTGCACAGAACTATTTACACGACTGTAACGAGGGCTGCATCGCACATACGAAAGCCTCCTTCGAAGGCTCTTTCCTGCGAGAGTTTTTCCCTGGATTGTTCTGGGGAACATGTCGCTGGTAAAAGGTAGGGGGACGGCTTCTTATCTTGGCCCCAGAAGCTGATGGTGCAAACAAATCAGGGGAACAATATAAAGCGGTGACAATGGAAAAATGCCTTCTTGAAGGAGCTGGGACAAACAGATGGTGTAGTCCTGGCTGCTCTGAGCTACTGGGTTCAGCCGGAAACCCACAGATAAATTACCCTCATTTGCTCCGCTCTGAAGGCATGGGAGGGAGCTTTCCAGAAAGCCCAAGTAATCTCTTCCTCGTGTTTGGAGAAACCATCCCCTGTTCCAGTAACGCTTCGCAGACAGGCGGGGAAGAGCCAGCAGCCCCGACTTGCAGTTTGGATGCTTGTCGGGGGTGAACTCATGGCACAGGAATCCGTGCTGGGAACTGCTGACATGTTTAAATGGCAAGGAAGAAGCCAGACAAAGATGTTCGTTGTCTAAACCGTGGAAATTACATTGGGTTATCCCTGTGCCATGCACCAACCCCACTGGTGAGCAGGGACACATCACATGGGGCTGCCCACGTGGTGAGGACCAGGGGTGGGAAAGGGGAAGAAGAGAGATCCTTCCGCACCTCCCAGCCCAGGAGGAGCAGCATGACCCTTCCCTGGATGACTGCTCGTGGCTGGGAGCGTCCCGCCATGCCCTGGCACCAGTACAGCGGTGCAGGAGTTTGGCAAGCAGCTGCCCAAGCGCGGGGTGACACCGGGCATCCCCTTCACCCAGGCTCCTCTGCGCCACGGGCTTGCTCTGCCGCCAGGCTTGCTTGCTTTGGCAGGGGGGTCGGGCAGTTCCCTACCTGACATGAGGATGAATGTTTTTGTTTCCAAACTCAGTGCCAGAACTTGTGTGCTTTAGCTGTTCTTTGTTCTCCTTTTGGCAGAGAGCAGGAGGGAAGCGGAGCGGGGGGGGGTGTCCCCTCCTTTTGTTTTTAAAATAGTAACATCGAGTCCTGGCTGATGTCATGAAAAAAAGGGGGAAGAAAAAGTCTCTGAGGGAGTTTGGGCTCTAGATGAGTGTGGCCCACCTCCTCTAAAACAAGGAGAAGGAGTCCTCCTCCTGCTTACGGCGCAGCATCATAAGTCACTCAGTCCCAGGAAACACGCCAAGGCAACGCGCCTTCCCAAGCCAAGATCTTGTTTTTTGGTGGTTAGAGCTTTATAGATGAAACCTTGAGGTACTTCAAAGCGCAGGCAGAATGAAGGCAAGTGGACCCTGAAGCAGTGCAGGCCACCTCAGCTTCCCTCTGCCGGGGCTTTCCCAGGAGCGATGCGCTGGGCTCCAGCACTGCTCCAAGTGCAGAGCAACAGCCCTGAGACCTCTGGGGACACAAAACACCACAACCACCTTTCTGCTGAGCTCAACAAGTCAGAAAGTTGGTCACTGAGCACATCCACATGAGGAACAGGTCTCACATCTCCATCCCTTTAAACCAGAGGGAAACGTTTTCATCCAGGCACCACTCAGTTTCAGGCATACCTTTGGCCAGGCATTTCCAACCCAAGTTTTAAGGATATGTTTAAGGAGAGGCTTGAGGTGGCTTCATCCATCTCAAGTCAGCCCTGACCTCCTGGAAACAGACTGTGAGGTAAGTTGTCACCACCGCACAGGTCACAGGCAATTCTGCTTCACATAGCCCCTTGCCCTCCTGGCTTCATGGGGACACTTGTAGGAGAGAGCAGGAACTGTCCCTTCTACAATTCCTTCAGGAGTTGCTGGATTCTTCTTTTACGCCTGAGCTGCCTCCATGTTTTATGAAGGAAAGTTTGCTTAATCAAAAGGAAGCTCTCCTGTGCCCTCAGCCCATTGCGTATTACTGCCCAGCATGCACAGAGCAGCCTGCTGGGTCGTTTTTTTGGGGGGGTGTATGTACATATCTATACAAAATGTCCAGTTGCTCTGTCATGGGAGTGCTCAAAAGGCAGTGAGTTTTGCAAGGGGCAGTTTGCCCAGTAAACCAGCAGCTGCACAACCTCATCTGTCCACTCTTGGGGCTGCCGACCTGCTGCAGAGGAGAGATGTAGGCTGGACCATGGAAAAGCAACATAGGCCAATGCCACCAGCAATCCTGCTATGCCTTTTGCCTGAAGATAACAAAAGTTCTCCCCAAGTAAGTAGTTGCTCCAAAAGGTCATCCTTTGTACCTTCCCTTCAGCTTCAAGAGAGATGGATGCTCCATCCCTGGAGATGTTCAAGGCCAGGTTGGATGGGGCCTTGAGCAACCTGTTCTAGTGGGAGGTGTCCCTGCCATGGCAGGGGGGTTGGAATTAGGTGATCTTTCAGGTCCCTTCCAACCCCAACCATTCTATGATTCAATGATAGTATGTGGCTGTGAACCACTGGCAGGGTCCTTCGAAGCCACTGGGGATGGCTGAGCTCTTCCAGCAGGAGGTCTGTGTTTATTCAAACACCAGCATGCGTTCAGACATTGAAAGCCAACAGCTTGGGATCCCAGTTGTGCCAACCCCCACGTTGGGCTCCTGCAGCTGGCCGCAGAAAATCAGAGCCACAAGGTTCACACCGCTCTGGTTTGACTGCATAGCCACATGTGCGTGGTGGGCTGCTGCCTTCCACTCTACCCAGCACCATTAATATAGAAGGGCATATTAAAATTATTTACAGAAGAGAAATCTTCTTTAACGCAGTCTGTTGGAAACCATAAGGTCATCACCTCAAGGCTCTTCTATAACTTCTAGTTTATAACCCAAGGAGTTATTTGCACATAGGTTCAGGAGCACAGGTGCAGCTGTACGTACAGGGAAGAGCTACCTGCAATAACTCCCCAGACTCAGATTAAAGATGCTGGAAAAAATGGCTTTACAGGTGGCACTACCAAGTGATGCTGGTGAAGAGGAGATATCTGCTCTTCTCATTTGCCTGCAAGGAAATGAGGGCACAGGTTGTCACGCCAAAAGCTGAGCATGCTTCCAACTCTTGTGTGTGATCAAAGCCTGCGCCCGCTTGTGGCCCCCTGCCTCCCACCAAATCCGGTTCGGTGGCTGCTCTCCCTCCCAGAAAGCTCATGAAGCCGTGCTGATCGACCGCGGACTTGCACACACAGCGACAGCAGGTAGCCTGCATAAGCAGGGAATATGCACGAGGTGTCTGATGCAATTCGATGCTTTTTATTTAAAACTCGTTTCAGCATCAGCACACGCCAACAGATTAGCTGCCGGGTAGCAAATTGTTTAGTGACTCTGGAAATATATTCAGTGAGGAGTGGCACCGTTTTCCCTAATCACCTGCCACACAGAAATGAAGCCGAGCAAGTGTCAGAATCAACTCTAAAAAAGGAACTTTCAAGGGTTTCTGCAGCATTCTGCTTCTGCCTCTGCCCTCTTACAGCTTTCGCTCACTGTGGAGCATGGAGCCCTGGGCCAGGGGTGGGACACGGGCCAGAGGAGTTAAGCCCTCCCAGTGAGCACCCACAATTGGTCAGTGGGAGAGGAGTGCTGGGAAAACAATTTTATCTGCTGCATGTTTAACTTCACTTATCTGAAGCTTAAAGCAAACTCTAGGCTTTCCCCATCTGTCAATTAGAGCTTCATATGGAAAGAACAACATCGGAGAATTTAGTGCCAACCCAGAAGGTCAGAGGATATATTGTGTTTAATTAGATTAAACAAAAAGTGACTGATGAGCTCAGTGCTCACTGTACATTTTCCCTATAGCATATGGCATTCCTTTAATGTCTGCTTGATGGAGATGAGCCTTTCTGGGACTGCCTGTCGCCTCCCTTTCCCAGCATGAATGCTGGTGGAATTTGACTGGTGTTACTCCCTGTGCATGGAGCCAGCAGGGTGCTCTTCCCTTTCCATGCATTCAGCCAGAGAGATAGGCAGTAACTGATTTATTTGCCGAAATTATGGTTTCCTATGGTTTTATGGGACCAAGAGTTCTTGGAAATAGTGGGAGCTGGACCTGTGTTTCAGTGCTTTTTATTAACCAGAGCATGCACCATTAAAGGCGAGGTTATGCAGCTGGGGCAGGGAATGGGAAAGAGTGGAAGCAGCGTTAAATTAATGACTTTCCCAATTCTGAGAAGAACTTCAGCCCCTTTCTTCCAGGAAGCTCTTGAAACAGCCTAGGATCAGAAGAGATGGAGGAAAACTGTGAGGAGACAGTACTGTCACCAGTGCCCACCTGCAGTGGAGTTGTTCCAGGGCAGAGGCTTGCATGAGTGACACCCTGGCTTTCCCTTCACTTTGGAAAAAGCCTTGCTCCTGTGGCATGCTGACATCCAACCACCCTCAGCGATCCTTGCAGAACAGAAACACCCAGGTGGCCAGCAGCCCCACCAGCACATCGCTGGCTGCCCACCCCTTTGCCAAGCGCTGCGGCTAAGGAGAGGCACCGCACCAGCCTTGCCCCGTGCCCAGCACCCTCGCTTGTTCCTGGGCACCAGGGTGACTCCCCAAACACCCTCCTGTGGGGCTAGCGTGGGTGGGAGGAGCATCGGGCCCTGTCCACTCTTTGCTTTCACTTCCAGCTCTCCCAAAAGGAGCGCAGCCACGGTGCCGCGGTGCCCGGGGCTCCCACGGGAAGGTTCTTTAGGTACAGCTCAGAAGGACTCCAGGATGTTTCTCTCGCAAGTAGGAGAGGTCAGCGAGTCGCTCCTCATGTCCGGAGCCTTGCTGGTTTGAAAAACAATGTGGCAAGCAGCTGAGAAGAGAGTGAGACTTTGTGCCAGAGAGCCCTCTTCTTTAATAACTAAATAAGTGGGGGGAGTGTTTGCCCACAGAGTTCACTCCGTGTCAGTCTGCTCCGTGGCCATGCACATGCAGCCAAGGAAAAAGAGGCCATTTAGTTTTCCATGTTTAAAAGAATGAATGTGTTTTCTTTTGGTCTTTAAAAAGTAGTTAAGGTTTCCCTAGTGATGATTGTTTCGCTTGACTGGGAAAAACCTTGTCACTCCAGCCGTGGTGGGGAGGCCAGCTTTGTTCATTGTGCTGGGCACTAGGCGTGGAGGGCAGCGGGGCAGAGCTGGCAGGTACCATGAGATGACTCCTCCTGGCGCGTCCTGGCATGTGGGCGACCAAAACGCAGGAACCTAGCCAAAAACCCTCCCGTGACGTGCTCCAGAGTGCAATCGTTAACGTGGTGCATAGCTGAGGTTATGCTCTGCTTGGCTTTGCCATCTCTCAGCCCCTTGAGCCTCTCCCTCCATCCAGACAGCAATAGAAAGAGCCCAGTGACCGCTTTGGTGTGCACCAGGCTGTGACCACTGACCATGATGCTGGCAGCAAGTGACAGCCCATATTTTACATCTCCCCTCATCCTTGCTAGCACATTTGCTTCTATACTTCACAACATCTAAATAGCCTTGCTTTGGCCAGAGGAGCAGCTTGCAGTGGGAGAGCTTTGGATCAGTGGGCATTTTTTGGTTTAGTCACAAAAGGCATTTAATAAAAATTTCAGCAGCTTCCCAAAACCTGGTAGATGCAATGCCAGTCAGGATCCACGGCCGTTGTTGAGCAACCATAAAGTGAGGCCCAACAACAGACTTCAGTCAAGTTAATCAGGTTGGATGGGGCTTTGAGCAACTAGTCTAGTGGGAGGTGTCCCTTGCCCAGGGGAGGGGGGTTAGAACTAGAAGATCTTTAAGGTTCCTTCCAATCCAAACCATTCTATGATTCTATAATGTAAGGAAATACAGTTTGGTGACTGAAAGGCACTTCTGGGTGCCTAGCAATTCTAGTCTAATCCCTCAAGACCCATTAGATAAATTACTTTGATGGCTGTGGCATAGATCTTCTGCCAGGGCACAGCAGCTTCTACTCATTTCCAAGGTCTCAATCTCATTTAGAGAGAGAAAAAATCCTAATAGGTGCATTATTTCTCATACTTCAGATTCTTTGTTTTTCAGAATAGGCTCATTTTAGCCAGCAAGGATTTTGCCTCTTGCAGGAGAGAAGCCACTCCCCGCTGACTTTGTGAGGAATGCCCTTTTCTCCAGTGGGACCAGGGAGCAGTCCCACCAAGACCAAAGATCTAGGGTAGAGGGTCAGAGAGATAAAGTCACTGCCTTCTCTGCCATCTGTAAGAGATCAGCATGTGTGATAGAGGAGCCTCGGTAAAAATGCCTGAAAGCCAGGAACATCTGCTGGGATGATCGAAAAAATATTCCAGTGTATTGGAAAAAACCAGGAGCTTGTTGCAGGCTCCCTCTTCCTGCTTGCGATGAAGGCGAGGAGAATCAGAAGCAGCAAAGGCAGATGAGTGAGCAGCAGCTCTTCAGTTTGACCTCCCTGATCACAATGGAAGGAAATGGGGTAGCTGTGGGAGCCAGCGGCACCAAAGTCACCCATCGCATATATGGACAGTTGCAACCTCCTCACCCACAAGGCACAGGCAGAGCAGAGCAGCGGCGTGGGAGCCACGCTCATGGTTAGTTGCTACGGAGAGGAGAAGCCTCAAAGCTACAGTTGTCTCCGTGAGGCACATCTTCCTGATGGAGAGCCTTTACTTCAGTAAAGCTGAAAACCCAATGCAGATCAGCCATAAGTAACTTTCCCGTAAAGCTGGTCGAATTAATTGCCAGCATTAGACATGTTCAGCCTGCTTTCCTGAGTGGGAACTGATCCAGCTCTCTGGAAATGTATTTGTTGCTCATTAAGCACACACAAATAAGGTTTGTTAAGCAATTTGCAGCTTGGAGAAGGTAAGTGAACAATTCAGAAATGGCTAATCGCTTTTGATGGCATTCTATTTAAGCTGTACGGTGCTTCTCCCCCAGCAAGCAGGCTGCTTTTAAAAGCCAGCAGATTATACAAATACTTGCTGGTAGCCAAAAGCAGGCCTTGGTGAACCGATTTGTGAGAAGAATCTCAGAGCACTGCAGCCCATCTGTGCAACATGCTGGTGCGCAGAGCTGCCGGCAGCCAGATCAGGCGTCCAGCTGAGAAACGCCATGTGCTGTCCAAAGATCTGACCCTCTATCAGGGAACTTGTCATCAGCTTTGATGGAAACTGCTCCTTTTCCATCTGGAGACTTGCATTTGATCCCTTTCCCAGTTCCAGGCTGTTCACCACAGTCTTTCTGGTTCAAAACGTGATTTCTGCTCATCGGCTCCTCCAGAAGCAGAGCACAAGTTGGGGATGTGGGCTCCTGAGCCTGTGCTGGCTCTAGCACTTCTCACTTTCATGCTGCTGGTAAGGAAGGACCCCCCTTCAGCCTTCCCAACGCTGCTACTGTAAAACCCAAACTGCTGCTAGCTTCCTACATGCCCTCTGAGACCAGAAGACATGCCCTTCTCAACACCAAGCTACTGCATCAGTCTCTGGTCGCTTGATTTGAAGTCCAGCTCAGCAGCCTACAGGCCAGAGCTCTAGTTTAGGATATGGAAGAGATTCAGCTCCTAAAAGTCACAACAGGGTGCCCCAGTGGTTTTGCTTATTTAGACTGGTAGATAGAGTTACCCACAGGAGGTGGGCTGCCGAATGCCCTCTTTCTACAATATGCAAGCAAGTTTTTAGGGATTTAAACCAGGACGCTACATTTACAGTCTGCTTAGAGGCATTTGTGTCAGAGACACCAAACGCAAAAATTGTATCAACGAGTGGAATGAAGTAGCCTCTAATACTTGTTTTTGAGTCTGATTTCATTCTGTCTGCTTCAGGAGACAACCCAGAAATCTTGGGACTGGACTAGTCTGCTCTCTGCCATATCCCATGACGTGAACTGAAACACCCAGAGCTCGTGCCCCCAGACAAGGGGGATGTAGATGGATTTCCTCCCCGCTCAAGGCCCACAGCAGGCACACACTACATGTGATGCTGTATCACTCATCCACTCAGCCTGACATTACCAGGCAGGGTGGACATGGGCCAGACAGCGCAGCCACTGACTTCCAGTGCTGCTGTAGACATCTGAAGTATTTCCTCTGGCATTAGCAGAGAGGGCACCGATACGGACGCTGTAAATGTCACACCCTAGGAGCATAACGCCCATAAGCACTGACGATGCACAGGCGAAGTTATGCAAAAGCAATGCCAAATCACGCAACGCTAGTGAAGCAATCAGCAGGAGGAGCTGGATGAGAAAGGCCTGGCTTTTAAACTTGAGCTTTCCTGTTGCTGAAGCCCCCAGCAGCTCTTGGACACAGCTGACATTTCCACTGCGGTTCCCTCATTTTGCCTGCTCGTGGAGTTAGCTTGCTGCTCTTCCATTCTTTGACCATAACTGAGCTTCACTTTGTGGAATATGTGAGAAATGCATCCCTCTTCCATGAGCAAGTGAAATGTTCGGATGCGGTTTAAGTGCCTTCAGGTGGAGTGGGAAGGCAGAGATGGAAGGGAAGAAAAAAAGAGCCTGGCTATGGCTGCGGTAATTTGTTTAGAATAGCAAATTTTTAAAATTAGTCATAAGCCCTGAACATACCCACATTTACTGGGTATATGAAGTGTAAAAAGCTGATTTAGAAGAGCAGTTATAAGTTTCATAAACATGACTAAACTCTAAAGCTGAATGTTCAACAGGCGTGACCTTTTAATTCCCCTCTAAATCAGTTTAGCACTTTCATTTGTGTTTGGAGTCCCTCATGTTTGGATAGCACTTTGATGATTTAAAGTACTATTTAGAGTTTTATTGTCTCTCCTGCTTCGGGAGCCGGGACCACAAATCCTCTGCTAAGTGGCTGGAGGAGTTTCTGCTTGCACAGGAGTTGCTGAGAGCACCAGCCTGCCTCGGCCGCGGCTCCTCAGCATTCCCAACACACCACCGTAGGATGAGCCCCTTTTCCTAGGCAGCTCCCAAAATAATCAGCAACCAGCAGAAACTCCTACAGAAGTGGAAACGGAGTTTAATACTCCTTGGCTGAAGCAGAAGCATATTAGACAGACAGTGGCTTTGGGAAACCTCTTTGCCCACAGGTTTTCAAGCACCTCATGGGCACCCCAGAGACTTTCTCCTCTGCCAGCTTCACAGCTGCACTGCCCTGAATGGGTATGGGAAGCACAAACCTTGCACTTTAGGAGAAGCTGCTCCCAAAGACTCCTTCTTCACTGGACACACCAACCAGAGGCTGCGCTGGAGCCAGGGGCTCCCAGGAGTAAGGTCAAGCTAATTACAGGGCTTTGAACACCTTCAGACACTGGGCATCTCACACACTCCGCTGCTTATTCCAGATTCCTCACACGGCAGCATCAGGCTGCAAACTGGGAGCGTATCCCCATCGACTTCAGCCAGACGACCCCATTCCCTGTCCAACAAGATCCAGACCCTGCTGTGCCCATGCTCCTTCAGGCGCTCGTCAGCACTCACCCAGCCTGGCGAGGACAGGGGGTGGCACAAGCTCAGAAGACCGAGAGCACTGGCTGCGTGTGGCCATTGCGCCATGCAGGTACGAGTGACCTTGGAGAACAGGACAGAGGGAGGAACTCTTGTTAGCACACTCCGGCTGCCCTCCAGCCCATTGCAGCAGAAGGTCTGACAGTGAGCAGACCTCAGGACAGCACCGGCCAGTAATTTCATCCTCAGCTTCATTCTCAGTCAAAGCCCTATGCACGCCCCTTAGCCATTTTAGTTATGAGTCATTGAAAAATGCCAGCTTTAGCAACGCAGCTCAGCTTCTGCAGGGCTGGGTACATACCTCCGCCGCCAAAGCCAACGTCCTGCCACGCCTGCCTGGTGCGAAAGCATCCGATGAGCGCGCCGGTGCCGGCCAGGCAGCCTTGTGCCAGAGAAAGGCCAGCGGGACGGTGGGGGAAGAAGCTGTCAGAGCATCAGGCAAGGAGGTTTCTTGCTAGCCATGAGCCACCGGGGTTTCCTATGCCACTTCTTTGACACTGCCTTTGAAGCTTGCACACGGAGCTGGCAAGCCCCGCTGCACCCCGGCACACCTCTGAGCCCTTAGGGAAAGGGACGGGATCCTCAGAGACGCGGAGAGGGTTACCCAACCCTATATCCTGGTGTGGCACGTGGGGTTGGATTTTCCAACCCAACCGTGAGCTGACACGCAGGGGTGGGGCGGGGGGAAGAAAAAGAGTATTTCAGCTGTTAACTCCTAAGAAATTGAGGACAAAATGTGCTGCTCCTATATAAATGGCCCTAATCTCCCATGAGCTGGTGCATGCAATGCCATAGGGTGCCAGCTGGGGGGATGCTGGGTTTTTGGTGGGAAGAAGAATGCAGAGGCCAGTAAAGAAATTTGCTGCTTCGGTGCAAGTTTGCAGTCTTCCGCGGGGTGCTGGGGAGGAAGAGGTTTCTCTAACTCAAAAGGGAAATGCTCATCTGAAACAGGAAAATGGAACTTTTGAGCATTAATAATGGAAAATCGCCTCTGCAGTCGCTGTGTATTGAATTCCTGGGCGTGCAGCCGGGAGAGGATGTTGGGGAGAAACACCCTGCCCTGCTCTCAGCTCACTTGGGACCTCAGGTAACCCCGAGGGGCTGATGTTGGCACAGGCACAAGGAGAAAGATGCTGGGGTTTTGGGGGAGGGATCTGCTCAGCTGGGGCAACAGTTGAGTCACCGAGCACTCTAACGGTGCCCCCCCAAACCCCAGCATCCCCCTCCCCAGATGTGGGAAGAGAGGGTCTGGGTACCACAGCGATGCTGGCAACACACTGGACACATGCAGCATCCCCCAAAGGTGACCCAGGCAATTCAGTTTCAGCATTTATAGAGAGAGATCCAACAGCTTCTACTAATTTTTTTTAAGTGAAATTGTTTCCAAACTAAACATTTCTCTTGAAAGAGGCAATTTTTAAGGTGAGTGGCATGAAATGATGTTTATGGATGTAACTCCAGTGCCAGCCCTCAGGTACTGATTTAGCAAGCAGTGGATTCTCAGTGACGAGCTGCAAAAGACTGTGACATCCTTTAAAGAAGTAGAGATCACGGGTTTCCTATTAAAATCCAGATAGCCTTTCTTGGAACAGTGCTGTTATGGTTGAAAATGATGCTCAAGCCATTTTCTGGTCCAAAAAAGGGCAAGAAGATGAAGGGCAGTTATATCTAGCCATATAATCATGAGGGCACTGGCAAAAGCAATACAATGAACCCATTATAAACATGGGTGTAGCAAAGCCAAAGTTTAGCTCATTGTGTCTTAGTGTTTCTAAATAGATTTTGTCTTCGGGGAAGAGCAAGAGAGAAGAGAAATTAATGTAGGGAAGACGCCCAGTTCTCCGAACAACTGGGGTTTTCAGCAAGGCACGAGCCCACGATCTCTGAGGCTGTGTCTGTGGGCAGCAGCCGGCTGCTGAAGTCCTCCTGCTGCAGGCAGCTATGTTTAGCTCCTCTTAGAGGGTAAGGGAAGCAGAAGAGGAGGTAGAAAAACTTAGTCATCTTCTCCCCTCAGACATTTTGCTGTTCATTTACTTCAGTGGCACATGAAGCACTTAGTCACTTGCTCTCCGACAGGCTTTTTAAATTTTTATTTTTCCAAATCAAAACAAAAGGAGAAAAAGGAGGTTCCTTCCCAAATAAGCAGCTAGTGGAGGAGGCTAGGGGGGAAGTGAGCAGCGAGTGGCCAGGACTTCACCCCACGGCTCAGCCGGCTGCTGCCGACAGCCAGGAGAGCATTTGCAGAGTGCAGGAGGAGTGAGGGCAGGCGCTGCCGCTTCCTCTCGCTCACTGACAGCTTGATGAGCCGCTTCAGCACGCCAAGGTGCAAAGCATCCTCTGCTGCCTCCAGAGCTGAGATCTGCCTCATGCACCTCTACAGGCAGCTGGTACCTGCCCTTGGAGTCAACTCATTTGCAGTGTTATAACACACTGCTCCTGCTCCAAGTGTTTTCCGGCAGCAAGAAGAGTGACCTTGCCATCTAAACCACATGTCCAGCTTGGATGTCCTCCATTCTCCAACCCAGAAAAACCAATGTCAGGGCCGCAATTCCTTTAGGGCTGATTTTAGTAAGCCAGCAACCATCGTTCTCGCATTAAAGCAGTCCTTACAGTTAGAAACTTTTGCCAAAACTGGCTTGCTCCAGAATGGCTGTAGGGAAACTCAGGACATCTGGTGCCCTTCCAGACTCCTCTGGACCTCAGAAGCACCGAGGGCCCTTGGAGCTGTCCTTTCCTCCAGTGAGTGCCTGCCCTTCACCTGCGAAACGCAGGTACCAGCACAGGCACCGAGGTGCACGCTGGTGCTGGGACACTGTCTCAAAAAGGAAAGCATGAATGGCAGCAAAAGACAAAAAGCCTCTGAATGCAAGTGCAGTCAAGAGCTGAGCATTTGGTTTCTCTCCTCCATGCAGCATCTCGAAGAGTCTGAGAACAGGAAGGCAATCCCCAAATCCCATCTTCCTCCCCCATCAGAGAGCCAACCTGCTGGTGTGGTTGGTGGTAACCCAAGCTCATTTTACAGCTAACTCAGGATGGGATTTTTGGAGGGCTCAGAAGGCACCCAGATGGCTCTCAGCTTCCTGTTGCTTCAGCTTTACTACAAAGCAACATAAATAGGTCTTCATTCTTTTGTTGACGTTTAGTGCTGCACAGCAAACCGTGCATTGTTAACCTAAAAATAGGAAATGCTGTGGCAGCTTTGAAGAAATTCAGCGTTTTTTCCTGTACCGATACAAACGCGGTGGCCAAGTGCCAGATGCCTCTGTCCTGCTTTGAAGACCGATGAAATTCTTTGCAACGCTCATAAATTACTGCTTTGTTAGCACTGGGCAAGCTCCAGTGACACCAGCAAACCCTGGTATTTCCTTCTTCTCCCTCATAAGGCAGGGGGTGGGGGGTGTGATGCTTAATGCTACATTTCATCCCTGCACAGAGACAGACAGTCCCATGCACCTATCGCTGAGCCGAGCGCAGGCGGAGGTTGCCAAGACACCCGCTGACGCACAGCTGGGCCCCACTTCTATATTTTTCCATTACACGATGTTGAAGCTTGCAGAGCAGGAGGTAGCTTTCTTGAGCGAGCTATCAAGAGATCAGCGAGAGACGGCAGGATCCTGGCAGGGCATGCTGTGCGCTACTTATGTTTAAATGAAGGAGTGCATGACAGAGCCAGAAATCTGCCTCGTTCAAAATAAACACGCACGCGTCTTCAGGTCTGGCTGGAAAAAAGGGCACACCTACTACTACACTTCTTGGAGTGCGAGTATAGAAAAGCTGAGGTCTCAAGCAGAGCGAGGTGTGGGTGGAAAACCAAAAATTCCCCGTGGCTTTCCCTGGAGAGCACAGTGGTGACTCCTGGGGGAAGATGCGCTGGCACAGCCTTCATGCCAAAGTGTTACCTGAGGTACCTGGACATGCTGGGACCAGGGCAATGCACCAGCACAGGCACGGCTGCCAGTTCCTTCTACTGGGGTCCCACCCGCAGGGAAGCTCACCCCACTGCTGTGCAGACTTCTGCCTTGCGGCATGGACAGAGAGCAGCAAGCAGAGCCTGACCAGCCACGGCCTGATCAGAAACGTGACCCCAGCCAAGAGTACCCGCTTGCCATAAGGTCTCGTCCAGCTCCATGCTTTGGTAGCTGTATGGGTCAGGTCTCTCCAGGAGATGTTCATCCTAGTTCCTGGGCTGGTTTTAGCCCACTTCTGGGCTAAATGAGGCTCCTCTCCTACTGTCAGGTGTCAGCAACCAGGCGGATAGTCCCTCAAGCAGCAGCTCAGGGCAGCTGCCTGCCCAGCTTCTGCAAAAAGCCAGCGCTACATCACACCTCTGGTCACAGCTTATCCATCTCCCATAGCAGCTCAAAGCTGCAGGCCGGTCTTGTAAACTATTAAAAACCACCACTCAGAGCAATTTATGCAGGTTTTAACCTCTACAGAAGCTCAGAGATGGCCAACTGGGGACCAAGCCAGTTTTTGGACATATCATTCTAAGTACAACTCAAACATTTTGGAGGACAGAGGAGGTTCCTTAGAAGTCCAGTGAATTGCTGGACTGTTTCGCACATCTCCTGATGCTGTAATTTCATTGTGATAATTCAAGATTAACATTTTAAGGTTAGAGTTTCCTCTTTGGTTCAGTTACCATGCTGTGTCTGCAATCCCACTTGTGCCTCCCAGGTGTGGGCAGAAGTAGAAATCTCAGCATTTTGTTCCCTTCGGGGCACTGAGCAAGTACCGAGAGGCTGCAGCTGCTATGGCAAAGCCACCCCACTTAGCAGGGTGCTGGCTCGCAGCATGGCAATCCTGTCCTCAGGAGCCAGGGACCTACAGGCAAGCACAGAACTAAAATATTAGTTCAGAGGTACTGAATCATGGCTTAGGAAACTTCCCCTTCATGAAGTAAAAAAAGAAAAGGAAAAAATCCCTGGGCATTTTGGAGCTCTTGAGTTGCTGCTGTTGTTGGTTAGGAATGGAAGGAAGCTACAGGAAGGCTGTTCCACCTATGAGTTGTTCTCTAGCAGTTCTCCATATCCCCCTTGGAGATCTCCTATCTGAAGAACAAGTTTAGCTCTCTACAGAATAACACTGAGATCTTCACAGTCTCTGAATAGCATCAAGATCAACTAGAAATGGTGTTAGCTTGCTGTACTTCAGCTTGGAGTTAGCTGCTTTTTAGTGACCTTGTTGAGGTCCACTGCCTGTCTGCCTAGCACTGTTGGGAACCACTGTCCAACACGTGGAAGATAAGACCCAAGTTTTTACTGCAAAGTCATGACTATGTGCAATAGCATATGGCTGCCAGAGCCTCTCATGAATGTCATGGTAGAGGGTCCCTGGCCTTACAAGGAGTGAGAAGGAGAGATTTGTAGAAAATTAGCCACGCTACTTTGCAAATGTACCATCCCTGTCGCATGGCAAGCTGCTAATAAAAGCAGTATTTGCATTTTTTGCATAGGGCCATTTTGGATTCACTGCTCCTTCACCTGCACACACACTCTCCACATGAAAAACAAGTCAGGAAGCTGCTGATGAGAAAGTGGCATTCCTGACGGTACAGATACAGGAGTTACTGAAGAGGTTTCATGTGCTCCCTTTTAGAGCAGGCAAAGCTCTTCAAGCAGCAGCCACAAGACATCTGAGTCTCAGTGACAGAACCATCAGTGGGGGTGGCCCACACCTTCTCGCCAGCGCTACATTGGCTCTACATTGCTAGGATGCGTGGCTAACTGGGGACACACCCCCAGGCCATTACCAGGGAGGGGGATTCATTTCCCCTGAGCCAGCATCTCTTCAATGGCTGAGCAAAACCACTGCCCGCACCTTTCCTGCACATGGGTCACAGACCAAGAGCATGATTGCCACCCTGGGGTTAGCTACCAACTGTACACCAGCGCTTGCAGAGCTCTGCACAGGAGTTATGCAAATATTATGGCTAAGTCCTCTCCGTTCCCAATCACAAATGCAATTGTCTATGCAAAGAGGGTGCACCCAGCTAGTAACCGCCTGGCCCCTTGCCGCAGCCTGCTTGCCCCTGCGTGATGGGAAGGCAGGGACCCTCGGCACCCAGCAGTGCCACCAGCATCAGCTGAAGCTCCAGCTCACCAGGGCAGATGTTAAAAATCTGACAAGACCTAAATGTGAGAGTAGTGCTGCCCCCAGTGCATGGACGCAGCAGCAGAACCAAAAACCCACAAGTAGAAGCATTTCATCTTGGCCAACGCACGCCTATTGAAACAGCAGCATAGGTCAGTCCCTCTCATGCAGCCCTGGGGGGGACATGGCACAAACAGATGGAAGGTGTCCTATTTAGCTTATAAACAACTGTAAGCTTTTTAGGGCATTACAGTCAGCTGTTCTGGAATGGAAAAGTTTATGTGCTGGAAACAGTGTCTCGCTAATGAACTAAGGTATTTTTAATAGCCAGGGTGTTAGAGGTACCAACAAAAACCGTGCTGATGAGGTGATTATTTGTGACACCCACTGATGTGCCAGACAACAACAAAGTACTCACAACTCAGTGACTGGCACATTGCAGAAAACGGCTAGACTAGGGGAGGGTGGAAGGGGAGATTTTGATTTTCTGCAGAGAGATGTAGTTAAAAAAAAGGTAATTGAAAGCATCTGGAAAAAGATAGCTACAGCAAGCAGCTAACAGAGTCTCATTTTGAAGATGCAGGTCCCATTAAAGGGCTGTTAATTTGAGTTCAAGTAGCTTCAAAGGAAAGGCGCAGAAGTACTCGCAGAACCAAGGGTCTGGACAAAATCAGGAGGGAAGCTGCAGCAATGTTTCAGCCGTAGAGAGGTCAGGGCTGGGATTTGGGACTGGCAGCAGAGCTCACCACATCACTCTCGGTTTCAAGCAGAAAGCTTTAGATGCAGGGGCACAAGTAATGCACACATAGGGCACATTCCTTTGCCCCACAACACTGCTGCTTACTTAGACCAAGAAGAGGACAATATAAAAAGTTATCTACTCTGAGGGAGTAGTCGCAAGAGCTGGATTCAGTGAGTCAGTCCTGGGCCTTGTTGAGTCTCCCAGTCCCATTGGAAAATATGAAAAAAACCCACCCCTCTCTTCAGATAAGCTTGCCCTTTGTACGCCAGCGATCCCACTTGGGTCGCATGGGCCCTTTGCCACTCCTGTGCCGTGCTTGGGCCACAACAGGAAGGCTGTGATTTGGGAGAACCACGCTGCCACAGCCAGGCACAGGAGAGCGGCTCATGCATTGAAAGCATGGGGTAAATTTGCCCCTGGATGAATTCCCCTTTGCAGACCCCTGTTTGAACCACTTTCTGGAGCCACATAACGTCTGCAACTTTTAATGCACTGAAGTGCATCGCCTGGGTGTGATTTAACCTTGTAATAGTTTCAACCCATGTAAATGAAAGCCATAGAGCCGACTTGTGCCTTTTGGCCCTGCGAGAGAAGAGCCATGCCAGCCAAGCATCCCATGCTCAGGAGCCATCAACACCTGAATAAGGGGAAGGAGGACAGAAAGAAACAGAATAAAAAGCCAGAACTGGAAGCATGTCCTAAAGCTCTGGGTTTGAGCTTTGCCCTTTGGGTGGCTGACCCATTCCTATGCCTCTCGCTTGCTTCTCCCCCTCCCCATTTTCTGCTGGACAGACGCCAGGGACTCACTCAGCGCCTCTCTCCCAACAGAGAGAGCCAAGAAAGAGCCAGATGCTCACTGCATCCCAGAGCCGCATGCCCTGTGGTGGCCCTTCACAGCTGGGGTGTGATGCTGATGACGTGCCCAGCAGCCAGCTCCGTCCCTGGCCCTCCAGCAGCCAGAATTCGCTGTACTATCACTTTGGCACACTCCTTCCTTCGCTGGCGAGACAGGCCAGAACTAAACTTTTCCATTGAGACGGGTAAACAAAGACTTTGCTTTTTTCCCCTGTAACAAAGTTTAGCCCAGGAAGTCACATGAGCGCAGCTGCATCCAGCATGTCCATCCAGAATGGCTCAAGCTGCTGGCGGCATATGGATGTCCAAAAGCTGATATAGGACAAAGCTCTGCCCTGGAAACTGCCACACGCTGGTGGAAGCGAACCAGAGACATCCTGTCCTTCTGCATAAAGGCCAAATCTGACCCCTGGCTGACACGGTTTCCCCAGCACACACCATGTACCAGGGAGGACATGCTGCCACTACAACCATCAAAGCCAGCAGAGTGCCTTGGCTCTCCCCACCACTTCCCACAACCCCAAACGCCTCCCCCTGAATTGCTGTCATGCATTTGCCCGGTACACAAAAGTCACCCTCAGCAAGACACTAAAACAGAGGTACGGGAACTCTGCCACTGGAGGAGCTTGATCCCCACAGCCAGACAGTGGATGGAGGCTGGAAAATCACCCTGCGAAATATCTATGGTCCAAAGTATGGAGAAACAACAAGCAGTTTGCCTCAGAGGCAGCAAAAATATAGGGATGTGCTGATGGTCATCTTCTGCTATTAGAGCAATAAATCCGTATGACAGTCAGCCAAAATGCCAGAGAAAAAGAATGTGAGCTTAGGGAAAACAGGGAAAAAAAAGGTGTTATTAGACCAAAGTATTTTCCAGTGCTGTTCAGAGGCAGTTCTGAGGCTAGCACCAATCAGAAAACCTGCTAGCTCTGAACCCGTGCCAGGCTAACCCTGCAGCTACCGTGCTTCCTCTGGGCTGCCTGATGCTGCACAGAGCTTTGCCAGCTCCAAAACACTGTGAAGTTCATCTGAAGCACTTGAAGAAGGCAGCAAACGCAGACTGTGCCCTTTCCCCTTTCCAGGGAGGAAGGCAGGGTACGAGGTTCAAGGGCAGCGAGACAACAGCACAAGGTGCTGACTCGGCTGTCTGCTAGGCTGGCGCTGTCCCCAGTCTGCGTTTTGCTTGCTGAAAAATCATTTCCACTCATGCTGTTGTTACTGCATCCCCGCTTGTGCTCCTTCTCTTACCTCTCCTCCCTCTTTGGTGGGCTTTTCTGGATGTTTTCCAGTGGTGGACATTGTTCCCGTAACCTCAGACCTACATGTGGGGAATATTCAACATAAACTGGCCAGGTAAGCCAGATGTGGGGTGGCTCTGCTTCTCTTTAACCAGAACCTCCGTTGCCGGCTGCAAAGGTGGCTCCAGCATGGGCTGCTGACAGCAGACAGCACCCAACACCTTGAGATCCTCTCACTGAGCAATGAGGCATTTCCAGCCCCTATATTGGGGCTGCTCATGTACACGCAAAAAGCTCTGCCCCTATCTTATTCCTGGTAAAAGTGTAGACATGGAGGCGTTTGGCTGGAAAACCATGAATAATCCCATTTCCTGTGAATATGGGGGCTATTGCCTCAGCTGGATCCTCTACTCTGGAGTCCCCCAACATGCCCTCATGTTGCAACACGCAGCGGCTGTCTGGCGGGAGCCAGTGACAGCTGATTCCAGCATTCCCACTGGACGGCCCACTCCCTACGGAAATGAGCTGTCAGGGGGCTGTGTGGCCGGGGTGACAGCTTCCAGTTGTGCTGTGTTCCTAGTGTCCAGCCCATTCCCAGTGGATGGGCAGGATCCTCACATCAGGTAATCTCTCCAGGTCCAGCAGGCAAGCCGTTTTGTTCTGATCCCACCAGCTGATTTCGGCAGCAGCCAAAAGAGCAGCCAGCTCAGTAGGTCAGCACTTGCTCTCAGTGACTGGAGAAGACAAGTGGGCATAGCTCAGGGTTATTAAACCGTTCCTTGGTGCCAAGCATTCCCAGCTCGTGCTCAGAGACACAGAGGTCCCAGATTGAAGCCCTGCCAGACCAGCAGAGCACTCATATCACACAAAGGGCAATAATTTATCTACCCATAGAAGAGAGTGGCTTTCCAGGACGGGCAGCTGGCGTGGAGCTTTCCGAAACTGGGAGCGTCCTATTCCCAGCCCAGCAGCCAAACGACTGTGCACTCCCTAGATACACCAGGCATTGTCCCAGTCCTGCATGGGCTGCGTGGACAGCAGTCTTGGGTTTTAATACCAGTGTCTGACTCGAATAACCATTAAGGAGGATGCGCAGCAGTTCTCAGGCAGCCAGCCTACCCGGAAAACACCCCTCTAAAACCCACAAACCAAATGTAGCATGAGACGTCTGCAGTGGACACGTGCTCCCAGTGCCGGGGAAGGTCTCCCTGCTCAGGGCTGAGCAGAAACTCAATTGCAGAAGTGAGATTGAGAGGCAGGAGGAGGGCAGGAGCCCTGCTGCCCTGGCACTAGTGCCCACAGCATGAGCTTGCCGTGGCGCAGGTGGCCTCACTGAAGCACGTGGCTTACCCAACAGCTCATCTTGAAGAGGATGACGTAGGGCAAAAGCTTTCACAGGACATATCCATAAAGAGTTTCTTGATGTGAGACTAGGTCGGGCTACCAGGATCCATCGCTGCTTTCTGAATGCAAGGCCAGGCTGCGATGTGTGCTCATGTTCGTACCACGGCAGGCTGGAAACTGAAAGCCATGGTGATGACCCAGCTGAGGAAAGGAGGAATCAGCCTGACGTGTTGTGAGTTCCGCTCAGCCCTGTTGACTCCTGCAGTTACTGAAGTGGCACTGTTTGTTGATGTAACAGGGACTGACTCAGTGGGAACAAACCCCAGGGGAAAGGTCCTTCTGAAATACTTGTTCCTATTATTTACTCTGTGGCTTCATCAGACGTCTGCAGAAACATCAGCAAGTATCTCCCCTCACAATTTA